>CAKNXH010084086.1:0-36879 GCA_932178445.1 Andricus quercusramuli
GACCTGATGTAGGATCGACGTCACCGTCGGAAAATATTACATCAGATCCTAATAGTCTCCAATGTAGGTTTCGACTTCGGTAACAATTAGGATCCATTGTGGGATCCTAATAGTTGCCTACGTCGAAACCTACGTCAAAACCTGCGTCGGAAACTATTACGATCTGACGTAGAATCAAGGTCGACGTCGGACACTATTAGAATTCATTGTAGGATCCTACATCGAATCCTACGTCGGAAACTACTAGGATCTGGTGTAGGATTGATGTCGACGTCGGGAAATGCTAACAGTTGCCTACATCGAAACCTTTAGGAAACGATTAGGATCCATTGTAGGATCATAATAGTTGCCTACGTCGAAACCTACGACGGAAACTATTAGGACCTGATGTAGGATCGACGTCGACGTCGGAAAATATTACATCAGATCCTAATAGTCTCCGATGTAGGTTTCGATGTCGGAAACAATTAGGATCCATTATAGGATCCTAATCGTTGCCTACGTCGAAACCTACATCAAAACTTACGTCGGAAACTATTAGGATCTGATGCAGATTCAAGGTGAACGTCGGACACTATTAGGATTCATTGGAGGAGCCTAAAAGTTGTCTACATCGAAACCTACGACGGAAACTACTAGGATCCGATGTAGGATCGACGTCGACGTCGGAAAATCCTAACAGTTGCCTACATGGAAACCCAGATAGAAACCTACGTCGGAAACTATCAGGATCTGACCTAGGGTCCTACTTAACGTCGAAATCTACGACTTCGAGTACTGGAATTGTTTCCTACGTATGTTTCGACGTAGGCAACTACTAGCATCCTAAGTAGGATCCTACATCAGAGCCTAATAGTCTCTGATGTAGTTTTTGACGTCGGAAACAATTAGGACCTGATGTAGGATCGACATCGACGTCGGAAAATATTACATCAGATCCTAATAGTCTCCAATGTTGGTTTCGACGTCAATAACAATTAGGATCCATTGTAGGTTCCTCATAGTTGCCTATCTGCGTCGAAAACTATAAAGATCTGATGCAGAATCAAGGTCGACGTCGGAAACTATTAGGATTCATTGGAGGAGCCTAAAAGTTGCCTACATGGAAACCTACGTCGGAAACTACTAGGATCTGCTGTAAGATTGACGTCGACGTCGGAAAATCCTAATAGTTTCCTACATCGAAACCTACATAGAAACCTACGTCGGCAACTATAAGGATCTGATGTAGGATCCTACTTAACTTCGAAACCTTCGTCGTCGAGTATTGGAATCTTTTCCTACGTAGGTTTCGACGTAGGCAACTATTTGAATCCGGAGTAGGATCCTACATCAGATCCTAATAGTCTCCGATGTAGGTTTCGACGTCAATAACAATCAGGATCCATTGTGGGATCCTAATAGTTGCCTACGTCGAAACCTACTTTGGCAGCTGTTAGGATCTGATGCAGAATCAAGGTCGACGTCGGAAACTATTAGGATTCATGTCAGGAGCCTAAAAGTTGCCTACATCGAAACCTACGTCGGAAACTATTAGGATCTGATGTAGTTGCCTGAAAGGATCTTATAATCGAAAAGGATCCAAAGGGATCTAAAGGATCTAGGATGCTAAAAAGATCCTAGGATCCTAAGAGAATTTAGGTTTCGAATAACCTACGTCGACGAGTATTGGAATCGTTTCCTACGTAGGTTTCGAAGTAGGCAACTGTTAGAATCCTAAGTAGGATCCGACTTCGAATTTTTCAGTAAGGTTTGGGATTTAATCTTTTATAATGTATTAAAATTGAAAAAGCCTTTTTTGGAAATCCATAGACTAACAGAAATCCTTTTTAGTTTGAATGTGGAAATTAGAGAAGAAAAGTAAACACCCTGTATATATTTCTGGTTCTACTAGTGTGTGTATAAGCTCGCGCGGCTCCCTTGCTGAGCCTCGTTCGAGAAAACGAGACAATAAAGAAAAAAAGGAATAAAAAAATCAGAGTCACTAATCTTAAGTTCAATGATACCGCTCCAATGTTTTATATCTCTGTTCCAAAAAAGAGGAGAAACTACTGTCTTGAAAATCTGAGTCAGAATCTACTTGACTTTTTTTTTTAATACCAGAACATTTTTCTCAAATTCTTGAGTTCTATTATTTATCATATTATATGTAATCAACAATATTATTAGTATTTATTTAACAAGAAGGGTAGATTTCGTTTTTTATCTCGTGATTTTTTAATACTCCTAACTTTCAATTTTGAAACGAAATTTGGACTTGTTTCATTTCTGACGCATCAGGTCTGAATTAGTTAGAATTTTCTTAATTTTTGGAAGTCTCCAATTTCAAAATTCACAATGATGTTTCCAATTAAAATTTTTTAAATATTTTTGATTGAAGATTTAGAACAATAAATTCTTTAAAATTGGAAAATATTCGTTTGGAAATTCCTAGAATGAATAATAATTCTAAATAAAGTGTTGAAAATTACACGATTTGAAACTGAACATTAAAAATTTTTTAATTTAAATTATTTAATTTTCAAAACTCTAGTCTAAAAATATTCTAAAAATATTCTCAATTACATTCAGTTTCAATTTATTCAATTTTAAACGACTGAATTTAGAAAAGATCAAGGTTCAATTTCTTTTCATTCCACTCGAAATATTGTCCTTTTTTCAAAATTTTATCTAATATAAAGACCGAGTCCATTTCAAAGTATTTCATATCCGCTTGGATACATGCTTGTTAGAGGCTTCCTATTCGATCACCGAAGTTAAGCAGCGCTTAACTCGGTTTTACTCGGATGGGGGCCGTCGTACTAGATGGGGTGTATTTATCATCTTTTAAGCTGTCTTCACTCTCAAACTAATAATTAATAATAATAATTGCATTTCTCCTCTACGGCAACTGTTAGGACACGTTTTTTTTTTAATTTACATATTTTCCACGAAAAAAAACATTTAATTGGCAAGCCAAATTCGGTCTAAAATTGTTTGATTTGGAAATCTTCAAATTTAAAACCGTTCAAACCTTTTTTAAATTTAAAACAAATCTTAAAATTATTATTTATTAATTATTGTTCAACAAAATTTTGAAACTTAATATTTAAAAATCTGGTTGATAATGGATTTTTAAATTGTTCATATTTTCCGTGTTATAGGAAATAAAAATGTAGTTTTCCGGGACAAAAAAAAATTATTTTTTCCAGGTTCTTTTTTTTACAGTAAGAAATACTTTTTTATGAAACATGGTAGAAATTGCGGGGCTGATCCAGAAAATTCCAATCAAATAAACTGTTTTCTCTGGATATAATATAATCAAAGAGAGTTCAATTCCATTTGTAATGAAAAATTTGTATTACAATTGATTTATGTTTGACTCAGTTATCGAATTCTAAGGTAATTTGCGAAAAACTACTTGAATTTTTAAATTAAAAATATATATTAAAAAACTAAATATTTGAATTTTAAACTAAGTAAGACTTGAATTTTCAAACAAAAAAGATTAATTAAACAATCAAATATTGGAATTTTCAACCAAATTGATGAATTTCAACTAACGTGATAGAACTGGATTAGTTGAATTTTCAGTTTAAAAAATTAATTTTCAACAGAAAAAGAATTTTCAAATTAAATATTCCAATTCACAGTTAAGAAATTAAATTATCAACAACAAAACAATTTCCAACAAAAAAGGTAAATTTCCAAAGAAAGAAAGAAATTTTCAATTGAAATGATGAATCTTCAACAGAAAAAAAATGAATTTTTAACAAAGGAATTCAATTTTTAAAAAGTTAGTTGAATTTTCAAAAAAATACATGAATTTTCAACTGAATACTCGAATTTCTAAATAAAAAAGATACATTTTCAACCAACTAGATGAATAAATCTTCAACTGGAACAGAGGAATTTTCAACTAAAATTATGGAATATTCAACTGGATTGCTTAAATTATCAGTTAAAAAATTTATTTGTAACAAAAAAAAACGAATTTTCAACATAATATTTCAATTTTCAATTGAAAAAATTACTTTAAAAAATCAAATTTTCAACCAAATAGGCCACTTTCAACTGAAGAGACGATTTTTCAATTAAAATTATGAATCTTCAAACAAAATCATTAATTTACTACCAAAAAAGACGAATTTTCCAGTTAAATACATGAATTTTGAACCAAATACTTGAATTTGCAAATAAGAAAGATTAATTTCCAACAAAAAATGGAAAATAAAAATTTCTAGTTTGAAAAATTAATATAATTTGTTTAATCTTTAATGAAAAAAGAATGTGCAACCAAATAGTCGAATTTTAAAACAAAAAATGAAAATTTGAGCAATAAAAGTTTAATTTTCAATATACCAAAAGTTGAATTTTCAACAAAAACCTAATCACTCAGTGAAAAATTAAATAGCTAATATTTCTACCAAAGAAAATACATTTTCAACAAAATAGTTAAATCTTCAACCAAAGGGTTCAATTTTCAACTGAAAAAGATAAACTTTCAGTAAAAAAGGAATGTTCAACATAATAAAAAGTAATTCTATGATTTTTCTTTGACGGAATAAAACAATATTTCAGATAAAAATTTAAAATTTTAAAATTTATTTACTTTAAACGAAAAAATAACTTTTCTACCATGAAAAATAATTTTTTATCCAAATGTTTTAATTTTCAAACAATTTCAACAAATAAAGATTTTTCAGTCAAGAAAGAAAAAAAAGTTCACTTAAACTGTTAAAACTTCAAGCCAAAAGATAAATTTTCTGCATCAAAATTAGGTTTTCAACCTGAAAATATTAATTTTCAGCAAACAAATTTTTTTTCAACGCAATAGTTAAATTTTCAACCCAACAGAAAATTTACTTCTGAATTTTCCTTTTCCTTCATTTTCCAAATGAAACCTTCATTCAAACAAATTTTTTCAACGTAGTAGTTAAACTTTTACCCACGCAGTTGAATTTTCAATGAAAACACATCAATTTTCAAAAAAATAGTTAAAATTTCAACCAAAGAGATGAATTTGCAACTAAAAATATGAATCTTCAACAAAAATGATTTGTTAACAAAAGTGGTTCAACAAAAATTTTCAAACAAAAAAAGTTGAATCCTCAAGCAAAGAAGATTAATTTTCAACCAAAGAATTGCATTTTTATCCAAGAAAGAAAGAAAAAAAAAAGAAAAAAAAAAGAAAAGAAAAAAATTTCTACTAAAACGGGTGAATTTTTTTTTCTAAAAGGCATTTTTTTCAACAAATTTTAGTTAGATTTTCGTTGACTTTTCAACACCAAAATATGAATTTTTAAGAAGTAATTTTTCTTCAAAGATACTTGAATTTTCCATCCAAAAATACTAGTTTTCCGCAAAACCGTTGAATTTTCGACCAAAAAAGATGACTTTTTAACAAATTTGTTGAATTTTCAAATTAAAAAGACAAATTTTCAAAAAAATAGTTGAATTTTTATCCAAAAAAGATTTCAGTTTGACTTTTCAACATCAAAATATGCGTTTTAAATGAGAAGTCAATTTTCTTGAATTTTCAACTCAAAAAGACGAATTTTCAACAAAATAGTTGAATTTTCGACCAAAAAGGATGACTTTTCAACAAAATTGTTGAATTTTCAATTAAACAGTGGCATTCTTAACCAACAGAGGTGCATTTTCTACTAACATAGATGAATTTTAAAATTAAAAAGACAAATTTTCAAAGAAATAGTTGAATTTTCATCCAAAAAATTTTTCAGTTGACTTTTCAAAACCAAAATATGAATTTTAAACAAAAAGTAAATTTTCTAGGAAATTAGTTGAATTTTCAACAAATAAGTTAAATTTTCGAATAAAAAGTACGACTTTTTAACAATTTTGTTGAAATTTTAAACTAATAATAAGATTTATAACTGAAAAGGTAATCCTCAGGAGGAAGCAACTGAAAAAAAAATTAAGAATGGTATAAAACAATTTCAATTTAAAATTGAGAAATTTCCAATTTATTCTGCTTGACACTTTGTAGAAATTCCCTGACTTCTGTTAGACTTATTGAAACATGGATACATACAAATTAATTTGAAATTACTTACTATTATTTATATTGCCTAGACAAATATAGACTACATACTTTATTTTAAAATCAATGAACCGAAATTTTTTCAATCTCTTGAAATTTTCAGTTACTGTATCTGAAAATTCCTGAACTGTAACAGAAATTTCTGAAACACGTGACTTACGCTTTCTGCACTTGTTTCTAAAAGTTCCGTTCCTGTTTGGTAATATTTAGAAACAGTTACTGCATAAAGTCAGGCGTTTCTGAAAATTCCTGCAGAAATTTTGTCAACAGTGTAGAAGAACTTAAACTTCAATTTTCGCTTGGAGTTTGGAGATAAGATTCTTTCTTTTTTTAATTAAATGTGCCTTTCCATCATGCGTCAGAGCAATTATTTTATTGCCCAAGGAGGCAAAAAATTGGAGAAGCAGAACTCGAGCCAAGTTCGATTCCAAAAAGTGGATTCTTGCCGGCAAAAACTCAGAGCTGTCCCGCAAGATGGATAATGGAGTCGTTGACCGTAATGGTACCAGAATTCCATCGGAAGTTCCTCAACGACAACGAGTCAGACGAATCATCGAAAGAATATCGACGATGTGCACAAAGCTCGATGAAATAATGACGCTTTTTATGGACAAGTTGCAACCTCTCGACTCTGTCCTCTGTCCTCAAGGGATGCTTTATCGGTATAAATTTCCACAAAAGGAAACCATCGATATGATAATTAAATAACGATTCTCACATGGCGAGAACTCGGAACTCTTTTTTTTTAAATTAAATTCTACACCCATTTTTATTTAATTGATATATTTCTTCGTGGAGTTTTTATTTTACTACACTGTTAGAAATGTTTGTAATTTTAGTATACAGGAGCATATTAAATTTCCTATATATTTATTAAATTCATTACATTTTGTAATTCTAGTATACTTACGTACACTAAATTTCTTTCGTGAGGTTATATGCATACTAAATTTATTAAGTGTACAGTAAGTTTCTTTTACGTATATGAATTTAATAGTTTCTGTATACTAAAATTCATATACGTGTTTACTATATTCAGCTGCGCAAGCGCGTTTCGATTCACGCGAGTCGGGCTTCTTTCTGCGAGAATCTGCGAAGTCTTCTCTTTAAAAGGTATATTCAATTTATTAACTTAAAGGCAGCTTAATGATATGATTATTTGAAAATTAAAACTTTGTTCTTTTATTTCATTTTTCATCTGCTCATGTTAACAGCTGATGAAGACGGAACCCGCGTGAACGGAACACGTATACTGAATTTAGTATATGCGTATACTAAATTTCGTATACATGTATACTGGATTTAGTATACGCGCATACTAAATTTCATGTACGTGCATACTGAAATCAGTATATGCATATACTAAATTTACTGTACGCTGGTATACTAAATTTAATTTCATGTTGTGCATTCTTGCTTCCATTATATGTATACTAAATCTAGTACAGATTTTTCTAACAGTGTAGAAAATAAACACGAGCGCGATTATTTTCTGTGTCTCTCACAATTTTCAAATTAAAATATGAAATTGAAAAAAGAGAGAAAAAATCTGCCTCTGTCCGGATTTGAACCAGGAACCGCAGTATATCAGGGTGTCTAGCGTTTCGTGAAACAAAAATTCAAGGACTTTTCCAGGTTTTCCAGGACAGAAATATACATTTTTCCATGTACTTTTTTACAGTAAAAATAATATTTTCCACGAAACATAGTAGAAATTGTAGGTCTAGTGTACACTGTAAGAAAAGTTGGTGGCAAACTTCCCATACCTGTATTGGAAGTAATCAACCCATACAAGGATGGAAATTTTCCCATACCTCAGTACCATACATCCCATACTTGTATGGAAGTTTTACCATAAAGTATGGAAAATCTTCCAACAACCACCGAAAAATTTCTGTACTGGTATGGGATATTCAAAAGTATGGAAAAAATTCCATATTTTTGTATGGGAAATCTACGATTATTTCTTACAGTGTAACTGAAAAAATGTCATCTGCGAAATTTCTCTTACGCCCCTAAAATCTGATTTTATAGAAAAAAATTTTTTTTTTGCATTTTTCATTTTATCACGGTGAAACATCGCGACGCTACTATAGAAAATATTCAAAGTTTCTCTTTTTTCAGCTTTAAAAACAATTTGATGAAAATTTTGAAATTCAATATTTTGTTGCTGTTTATAATTTAGATAATTTAGGTTTACTTGAAATGGAATAATGAAATTGTCAACAAATAAGTTGATTTTTTAACCAAATTACTGAGTTTGCAACCTACAAAGATGAATTTTGCAACTAAATAATCGAAATTTAAACAGAAAAGATTAAACTTCAACTAAAAACAGTTGCATTTCCAACGGTGAATTTTAAATCCAAAATGACGAATTTTCTGTCGAAATAGGCAAATTTTCAACAAAACAGTTGAATTTGCAACCAAAACTTTAACCAAAAATTGTTGAAGTTTCAACATGAAAATTGGAATTTTCGACAAAAAGACGAATTCTCAACGAAAAATTAAATAGTTGGTATGTCAACAACAACAAAAAACGAATTTTCAATAAAATAGTTAAATTTTCAACCAAAGAGTTGAATTAAAAAAAAATTCAACAAAATAGTTAAATTTTTAACCAAATAGTTTAACTTTTAACCTACAAAGATGAATTCTTAACCAAAATGACGAATTTTCAACAACGAAAATTAATTTTCTACCAAAAATTGACAAATTATCAACAAAATAAACCAATTTTCAAACAAATAATAACATAGATTTTCAACCGAATAGTTGAATTTTCTACTTAAGATGATAAATTTCCATCAAAAAATGGAATAGTTAAATTTTCAGTTAAAAAAATTAATTTTCGTAGAAAAAAAAAGGATTTTCAAGAAAATAGTTGAGTCTTCAACCAATATAATAAATTTGAAGAAAAGTAGTTTGATTGTCAATCAAGTAGTTGAATTTTCAATTAGGAAAATTTTTAATTTCTACCAAAAAAGATAAATTTAAGGAAAAAAATATGAATTTTCAACCAAAACTGGAAAAAATAATTTTTGACAGAATAGTTCAATTTTCAACAAATAAAATGAGTTTTTAATACAGTAGTTCTACGTTCAACCAAAAGCTTGAATTTTAAACCAAAAAAGGTGAATTTTTAATGAAAAATTTAATAGTTGAATTTTCGACTAACAACGATCAATTTTCAACCTAAAATGGAATAGTTGAATTTTCAATTCAAAAAATTAATTTTCATACAAAAATAAAGTTTTTTCAACAAAATAGTTCAATTTTCAGCCAATAAGGTGATTTTTTATTAAAGTTTTTTTTAGATTCCAACCAAGTAATTGAATTTTTAATAAAGAGAATACATTTTCTGATAAAAAAGAGGTGAAGTTACAAAAAAACGAATTTTCAATAAAATAATTAAATTTTTAACGTCTAACCAAATAGTTTAACTTTTAACCTACAAAGATGAGTTCTTAATCAAAACTACGAATTTTCAACAACGGAAATTAATTTTCTACCAAAAAAGACCAAAAAAAGAGACGAATTTTCTAATCAAAAAGACGAATTTTCGACATATAAAGATTTTTTAGCCAAGACGGGAAAAAAATTTTAAAGAAATTGTTGACCATTCAATCCAAAAGACAGCATTTTCAACCAGAAAATATTAATTTTATAATGTCTGAATGATACTGTGAAAAATCGTATGCTTTTTTTAATTAAAAATACCAATTTTCAACGAAAAACATTAACACAACAAAAAATTGGTCAGATTGTAAGAACTTTTTTTTAAAGCTAATGTTTTTTTTAATAACCGATTTCCGGTTATTGTTAAAAAGTTGTGAATGTACTTTGAAATTTTTTTAATATAATTTTTTTTTATTAATGATGTTTGTTTAAAAATACCAGTTTCAGGTGAAATAAACAAACTTAACCGAAATTTGTTTAAAAAAATGTAAATATTCTTTGAAATCTAATAATTTTTTTTGAAATTCCATTCTCGGACGAAAAATACTAACATAACATAGAAATTGTTCAGGATTGTAAATCCTCAATATCTAATAATTTGCAACTATGAAATTCTTAGAAATAAAAACAATCCAAGGATCAAATTTGTGATTTAAAAAACATAAAAATAAATAAAGACAAGATAAAAAAATAAGGAAAGGGATTTGAAGGTTCACTTCCTTTTCGGAATTCTATTATTATTATTATTATTTTTTTTTTTTTAATGAAGAAATGTAACAGTAGGTTGTCCAAACTTGATTGTTGGATTCTTGGTTTATTTATTTTTTTAATTTCCAAGAATTTCGTAGTTAAATCTGAATGACGGACGTTGAAAAAGATTGATTTAATATTAATTCTAATTTCTGAAATTTTAACGTTTTTCGTTCAAAACAACCGAATTCCTGACAAAAACGTTAATTATAACCTGAAACTGTTCAAATATTGCAAATCTTGTTCGAACTATGTATAATGATTATTGTTTTAAAATACCAATTTTTGCTGTAAAACGTAACGTAACTCAAATTTTTTCACAAATTATGAACCTTTAACATCTAATAATTTTTGTTTAAAAATGTCATCTTACGGTAAAAAACGCTACCAAAACCGAAACACGTAAATAGTTGGAACATTTTTTTATCTTTGAAATTTAATCATTTGTTATTGAAATTATCAATTTCTGGTGTAAAACGCTAACAGATCCTATAATTTTTCAAAATTGTTGAATTTTTTTTGTATTATTTACGTTTGGGGTTCTTTTCTCAAATTTTCTGCAATAATGAATTGTCCTTTTTCATTTCATAAATCAAATTAAAGATTAAGCAATTTTGAACTTGAATGTATACCTAGAACATCCTTCAGAGAATTTATTTCTAGATTTAATTTTAAAAATTTAAGATATAAAACAACTTCAGTTAATAAAAAACCAATTCAGGATTTCAACAACAATGATTGGAACATTTTCGGGACATATCGTTACCACTTTTTAAAATAAAATTAACGAGCTAGCCGACGGATGTTTTTTAGGTCCCATTTTCCTGATTTTATCCTGGTCAATTGACCATTTTTTCGGTTAATTAAAAAAAGACCGACAATTTTTTATGATTTCGAACGATTTTATTTTAAGAGATTTCTAAATATTTTGAAAGATTTAGGAGATTTCTGATTTGGAATAGAGAATTTTGGAAAAGAATTATAATTCTGATTTAGTACCATATCATTTTTGGTCATAAGAATTAATTTTAAAAAAATTAATTAATTTTTTGTTTAATTACATTTAAAAAAATTAATTAATCAATTTTTTTCAATTAATTTTGTTTAAGTAATACATATATGGATTATACGTGAAGCTGATGGCAAAATTAAATTAATTAAAGCAAAACAAGATGAACACTTGTATTATCTAAATTAGAGAAAGGTGCCAACAATTTGGGGGGTGCCAAGAATTGGTGCTCCTTGTAACCAACTTTTTCTAAAATTTGGAAGAGGACAGTTTTAAATTCTGGAACATTTTTATTTGCAAAAAAAAAGGATTTTTGAATTGAAAAAAAAATCTGATTCGGAACAAGGAATTTCCAGAATTTGAGGAATTTTGTTTTTGAACAAGGACTGTTTTTTATTCTCTTTTTATAAATTTAGTATACTACAATATTATATTTATAATCTTTTTTTTAAGCAATACTACAATTTCGAACAATAAACATTTAAATTTGTCTTGTTATCAAAATTAATCAAAAATATCAGATTTTCGAAAAATTTAATTTGTATTCCCGGTTAATGCCAGGTATATCCCATTTTAATTCCAGGCTATTTCCCGGGTTTCCCAGTTAGCAATCACCATATTTTATTATGTTAATTATTATATTATGTTCAAGACTTCCAAGATTAAATAGATTCAAATTTTAAGGCACTAAAGAATCAAATACTGCAGCAGAAATGCTTTTAGATTTAAAAAATTCAAATTAGAAAAAGATTTGAATCTATTTTTATGTTTTTAAAATTAATTGGTATAAACTTAGGCTCAGAAATTAAAAGAGCATTAAATTTTGAAAGCGGTTCAGCTTTAGATGGATTTTAACCTGAAAGCATTTAAGCTTAAAGTGAAATCTAAAATTACAGAACATTAAAAATTAAATTTTTTAAGTTTTCAAATGCTTTTAACTTTAAAAAGATCCTTTGAAAATTTATTCTTTTAAATTTTAATAAAATGATCGAAATTTCAAAGAAAGATGTAAAGATTGAGCCGCAAAACTTAAAAATTTCTGCAAATAAAAATTTTTTAATTGAACATAATTAAAACTTCATAATACATAAATTAGATCCAAATCTGAGTGTCAGAAATGTAGATTGTGATGCTTTAAGCAACAAAAATCTAAAATTTTCAAATTCTTTCTGAAAGCATCTAAATTTCATTTTTTAAATTATCAAGTCTTGAAATTTTAAGACTACTTTTAAGCCCTTCTGGACTTAAAAACGAATCCAATTTCAATTTTTTAATTCTTGAATCTTCTTAATGCAATCCATTTATTCAGTATTGCCTTTAAATGAATATAAATACGAAAGAATTATAAATTAATTAAATTACGATAGACTCAAATTTGAATTAAAAAGAAGGAATTTTGTAAAATTCCTCTTTCCTTCAAATTTTTAAATATTCCAAACTTCTAAAACATTCTTTGAAAGAATTAAAAATTTACAAAAAATTAAAACACCAAATTTTCAAATTGCTTGTTGAATATTCGTCCTTTTTGGTCCTTTTTAATCTTCTTGGTTGAAAATTCATATTTTTTTTTGAAAATTTGACAGTTTGTTTTAAATTTGTTTTCGCTGTTGACTGAAAGGTATTTTTCAATTGAAAATTCAACTATTCTTGAAAATTTGTCTTTTTTGGTTGAAGTTGACGGTTTTTTTTATTTAGAATTAAAATCTTTTCTAATTGAAATTTCAATTACATTAAATTGTTCGTTGAGAATTCATCTTTTTTAGACCTTGTTGAAAATCAATTTTTTGTAACTGAATATTTAACTATTCCAGTTGGAAATTTAACTATTTTGTTGAAAAGTCGCTTTTTTTGTTAGGAATCAGTTTTTTTGAACAGAAAAATTAATTATTCTATTTCTGGTTAAAAATGTATCTTTTTTTAACGAAAATTTAACTGCTTGATTGATAATTGATCTTTTTTATTTAAAAACTGAAATATTTTGTGAAAATTTTGTGTACCATTTTGGTATAAAATTGAACTAATCCAATTGAAGATTCATCATTTTAATTGAAAATTAATCTCTGATTGAAAACTTAAGACCTTGTTGAAAATAAATTTTTCTAACTGAAAATTTAACTATTCCAGTTGAAAATTTAACTATTTTATTGAAAATTCGCTTGTTTTTTGATAGAAATTAGTTGTCTTTTTTTCAGCAGAAAATTTAACTAATCTATTTTTGGCTAAAAATTTATCTTTTTTGGACAGAAATTTAATTAAAAAGTTAATATCTGATTGAAAACTTAACGACCTTGTTGAAAATAAATTTTTCTACCTGAAAATTGAACTATTCCAGTTGAAAGTTCAACTATTTCATTGAAAATTCGCTTTTTTTGTTAGAAATTATTTTTTTAGCAGAAAATTTAACTAATCTATTTTTGGTCAAAAATGTATTTTTTTTTTGACAAAAATTTAACTGTTTGATTGATAATTGATCTTTTTTATTTAAAAATTGAAATATTTGGTGGAAATTTTCTACACCTTTTTGGTATAAAATTCAACTATTCCAGTTATTGAAGATTCATAATTTTTAATGAAAATTCATCTCTGATTGAAAATTTAACGACCTTGTTGAAAATCAATTTTTCCAACTGAAAATTTAACTATTCCAGTTGAAAATTCGCTTTTTTTTGTTAGAAATTAGTTTTTTTAAACAGAAAATTTAACTATTCTATTTTTGGTTGAAAATGTATCTTTTTTGGACTAAAATTCAACTGTTTGATTGATAATTGATCTTTTTTATTTAAAAATTGAAATATTTGGTGGAAATTTTCTATACCTTTTTGGTATAAAATTCAACTATTCCAGTTGAAGATTCATAATTTTTTATGAAAATTCATCACTGAATGAAAATTTAACGACCTAGTTGAAAATCAATTTTTCCAACTGAAAATTTAACTATCCCAGTTGAAAATTCATTTTTTTGTTAGAAATTTGTTTTTTAAAAAGAAAATTTAAAATTTAGAAAATGTTGTGACAATTTTTTGTACTTTTTTGTAATAAAATTCAACTATTCCAGTTGATTAATCATTATTTTAAAAGATAATTCCTTATTGAAACCCTAACGACCTTGTTGAAAATAAATTTTTCTATCTGAAAATTTAACTATTCCAGTTGAAAATTTAACTATTTTATTGAAAATTCGCTTTTTTTGTTACAAATTATTTTTTTTATCAGAAAATTTAACTAATCTATTTTTGGTCAAAAATGTATCTTTTTTGGACAAAAGTTTAACTGTTTGATTGACAATTCATCTTTTTTATTTAAAAATTGAAATATTTTGTGAAAATTGTGTGTGGCTTTTTGGTATAAAATTCAACTATTCCAGTTGAAGATTCATCATTTTAATTAAAAAGTTAATCTCTAATTGAAAACTTAACGACCTTATTGAAAATCAATTTTATTAACTGAAAATTTAACTATTCCACTTGAAAATTCGCTTTTTTTGTTAGAAATTAGTTTTTTTAAACAGAAAATTTTACTATTCTATTTTTGGTTGAAAAATGTATCTTTTTTGAACAAAAATTCAACTGATTGATAATTGATCTTTTTTATTTAAAAATTGAAATATTTGGTGAAAATTGTGTGTACCTTTTTGGTATAAAATTCAACTATTCCAGTTGAAGATTCATCATTTTAATTGAAAATTCATCTCTGATTGAAAATGTAACGACCTTGTTGATAATCAATTTTTCCAACTGAAAATTTAACTATCCCAGTTGAAAATTCGTTTTTTTGTTAGAAGTTAGTTTCTTAAACAGAAAATTCAAAATTTAGAAAATGTTGTCACAATTTTTGGTACTTTTTTGTAATAAAATTCAACTATTCCAGTTGAAGATTCATCATTTTAGTTGAAAATTCATCACATTGGTTGAAAATTGAACTTTTCATTGAAAATCCGTTTTTTTATTGTTAAACATTAATTTGTTCAACTTAACGTTTAACTATTCTATTTTTTGTTGAAAATTCTTCTGTTTTTTTTGTGTAAAATTCAACTATTGGCTAAAAATTTATCATTTTCAGTTGCAAATTCAACAACTTGGTTGCAAATTCATATATTGTGTTGAAAATTCGTTTTTCTTTCTAGAAAATTAATCTTCATGGTTGAATATTCATCTTTTTGGTTGAAAATTCAACCATTTTGTTGAAAATCCGTTCTTTTCTGGTTCAAAATTAATTTAAGAGTTTTGGTTTATACATCCTTAAGGTTCAAGAATTTTTAATTGCAAATCTTAAAAATTTAATAATTTTCCACTGTAAATTCTCAAAGTTAAACTATATATTAGTATTCCAAAAAACGTTCTAAATTACATAATTTCAAACTATAAAAATTCCAATTTCAATTCCAAATTCCAAATATTGAATTGTAGAAATGGAATAATTTTAAATTCCAAATGGTTTAAAATTGAAGAATTTTCAATTGCAATTCTTAATGACTGAACTATTCCAAAGAAAAAAAAAAAAAAGTTTCAAAATTACATCTTCAGTTGAAAATCTCCACAACAGACCTACTTCAAAAACATGTTCCAAATATTTCATTATTTCAAAGTAAAATATTTAAAATTAATCAAGTTGGCGAATTTCCAATTGTAAATATCTTCAAAATGAATCAGTTTCGAAAATGGAAAACATCAGAGAAAGACTCAGAATTCCAGAATTACTCAGAAAAATAATTGTTTTAAATTAAATATACCGTTTCTTTACCCTATTTTTTCGAAATTTAACCAATAATAACTTCAAAATAAAGAGAATCAATTAAAATAAAAAATAAACAATTTTTTAAATGAAAAAAATTTCTTTGAATCAAAGAAATTTCTTTCAATCAGAAGAAATTTCTTCGAATCAAATAAATATTTAAATAAAAATAATCAGTATGCAGATTACTGAAAGCCGATGAAAATTATAATTTAATTTAAATGGTATAAAATCCGATGCGTAGTTATTTTAATATTTATTTTAAATTATTATTATATTTAATAGAATTTTAAATTTAGGCATGCTTTTAATTTTACAATTTATTTAATGTGTTTTATTTTTTTGAAGTTTCTAAAAAGAAAATTCTGCACTTGCGCACATCATTTTTTATGGGTTATTTTAGGAAATAGTGTCTCAAATATTTTATGAAATCACTTAACTTTATATTTTTAACAACAATTTAGAAGTTTGAAAATCTGTACTTCGGTTTCAGATATTTTTACTTCCTGTTTAATTTATCGTCAAATGTAGCAAAGATATTGTTTTGAAAATTTGTATTCCTTTTTAGAAAATTAATATTCATGGTTGAATATGCATCTTCTTTAGTTGAAAATTTAACTCCTTCATTAAAAATGTAACTCTTTTCAAAAAATGATTTCTTTTCGTTGAAGATTCATCAGTTTTTTTCAGTTTTTTTTTTACTAAAACTTTAATTATTCCAATCAAAAATTTAACTATATTGTTGAAAATTCGTTTTTTTTTGCTTGAAATTAGTTTTTTTTTTTTAACAGAAAATTTAACTATTTCATCGTTGGTTAAAATTGTATCTTTTTTGGACGAAAATTTAACTGTTCGATTGATAATTGATCTCTTTCATTTAAAAATGGGAATATTTGGTGAACATTTTTTATACCTTTTTGGTATTAAATTCAATTATGCCATTTGAAGATTCATCATTCTAATTGAGAATTCATTTCTGATTGAAAATTTAACGACCTTGTTGAAAATAAATTTTTCTAACTGAAAATTTATCTATTCCTGTTGAAAATTTAACTATTTTGTTGGAAATTCGCTTTTCTTTTTTAGAAATTAGTTTTAATTTTAAAGAAAATTTAACTATTCTATTTTTAAAAAAACGTATCTTTTTTAGACGGCAGCTTAACTGTTTGACTGATGATTGATTTTTTTTTTTAATTAAAATATTTGGTGAAAAATTGTTGTACCTTTTTGGTATAAAATTCAACTATTCCAGTTGAAGATTCATCATTTCAGTTGATAATCCATCACATTAGTTGAAAATTGATCTGTTTGATTGAAAATCGTTTTTTTTTTCGTTAAAAATTAATTTGTTTAACTTAACGTTTAGCTATTCTATTTTTTGTTGAACATTCTTCTCTATTTTTTTTTTGTAAAATTCAACTATTGGTTAAAAATTCATCATTCTCAGTCGGAAATTTAACAACTTGGTTGCAAATTCATATATTGTGTAGAAAATTCGTATTTTTTGTAGAAAATTAATCTTCATGGTTGAATATTTATCTTTTTGGTTGAAAATTCCACCATTTCAGTTTTTTTTTTGTATGAAGATACATAATTTTATTTGAAAATTCATCTCTTTTGTTTAAAATTGATTAAAAATTAGACATCTTTCTGGTCTAAAAAATCAACATTTTGTATGAATTTTTTTTTCTTTATTGTCTGAAAAATCTTTCTTGGATTTGGAAGTTCATCTCTTTTGGTAGAAATTTCATCTTTTTTTTCAATTCAACTGTTTTTGATTTGAAATAAAAATCCTTTCTCGCTTAAAATATTAACTATAACATTTTTTTTCAGAATTCATCGGTTTTGTCGGTCTCTTTGATCAGATTAGAAATTAGACCATTTGAAAGTTAAGCATTGAAACTTTATTAAGTTAAAAAAAAGATATGTAAAATTAAATAATATCAAATTAGAAATCCTAAAAATTCCACGTCATAATAACACAATAAACAATTTCAAAATTAAAGAAATAATATATTTAAAACTTAAACAATTTTGAATTTAAAGTATTTTAAATTAACAATCTAAAATTAGTTATTCAAAGTCAATAACTTTTAAACTTGTATGAATAACAAGTGAATTATTATTAAATTTATGTGCAATTTATAATAATTTCATAATAATTTCTAAGGTACCAAATAAAAAGCTATATAAATACAATCGATGAACGGAAGGGAAGGAATCTAGGAATACTTCGGTATATGTGGGAATATGCAGGAAGATAAGGGAATATTTGGGAATATCAAGAATATCAAGAATATTTGGGAATATAAAGAATAAAATAAATATATAATAATAAAATATTGAAAGAATATATGGGAATATTTAGTATGTGAACTGGTTGAAAAGTGATGATGGAGAGTGCTGTTTAAGGTGTTTCAAACGAGTATGTTTTTAGAATAATACAAAATACGGCTACAAGGATGAATTATTTGATGTGATATTTTTACCACACAATCTGAAGGCTTATACATGTGCATGACTAGAGCCCTTTTTTCGAAAAATGTTTTTTTTTTTTTTTTGTTAATTGAAAATATGCTGAATTTCCTGCGCCTGGAAACGGCCAACGCGCCACTGCGAGTGCACCCATGGTGAACCGAAAACCGTTTCAAAGTGACTTTCAATTAACAAAAAAAAAAATAACAGGACCATTTTTCGAAAAAAGGCTCTAGTCATGAATGTGTATAAGTCTTCAGATTATTTGCTAGAAATATTACATTAAATAATTCATCCTTGTAGCCATATTTTTTATTATTCTGAAAACCGACTCGTTTGAAGCACCTTAAGTACAGAAACTAAACTTTAACATCTAGATGGCTGTCTATATTTAAAAATTAAATATGTTAACCCTAAATATTTAGACGTTAAGTATAAACATCCATTATTCTCCGTGTATTTAGCATTTTATTTAAGGGGGTCATCCCGTGTGACGATTTCAAAAAATCGATTTTTTTTCCATAAATCCAATCTAGAACATGTATAGAATATACTGGTAAAGTAATTTTCGAAAATTCGGAGTCGTTGGAAAGTTAAAGCAGTAAGAAGTTAAGCTATTGTGTACTTTCAAACGCATTTTTCTCAAAACTACATTTTTTTAAATGGCGACCATGATTTCTCCAAAACGGTTCATTCGATTGCTTTCAAATTTGAATGGTACATTCAGCACACGTACGGCTATCGCCGGAACTAGGATTTTTGAAAAATATTGAACCATTAAAAAAAAATAGTCGCAAAAAATCATGAAATTTTGGGTCTTAATGTTCAAAAGCATATAAAAAATTGAATTTTCAAGATTTTCAAAAAATCCTAGTTCCGGCGATAGCCATCGACCTATAGATTAACATCCAATTTTATTTTTTGATTTCGGATAAGCCACTCTAACAGAATCATGGTCGCCGTTTACCTATACCTTTTTTTATATGGTTGCCATTCGCTCAATAAATTTGCGACCAATATCATATTTTTGAATTTGAATTTTGAATTTATTGAGAAAAAAGCTCACAGGGCTACAAAGCACCTTTAGGAGCTAAACAGAGTATACACATAAAACAATGTACAAAGATGTAGAGATATATAAATATATAGATGTAGAATCTAGAGTGTAGTGTACATATTATTAGAACCCCGATTTAATATTAAAAATGTACATTTAACGCCATTATCGGTTATATAAAAAAGTAAGTAAGTACATGTAAGTTTATGCTGTAAGAAGTTACTACAATCTTATATTAAGATGGCACTGTTGGTAAACTTATCTTAAGATATAAGTAGACAAAAGAAAAAATAATACCATTAGCACACCTCATAATAGAAAAAACATAAATGAATTTAAAAAATAGCAATAGTAATGGAAATAGAACTGAATGTAGTACAGAGAGAAAACAAGATACAGGCTAAGTCCACAGAGTTATATTAAATAAAGGTGTACATTTTTATTTTTACATATAAAAATTCAGAATTACTACTTAAGGCTGAATAAATATATAGTCGAAATTTGGAAGATCTGTTTTTTAATTTCACTACAAAAAATTTCCACCAAATATAACAAGACACAATTTTAAGGCAAGCCACTTGGAATATAAATTGTGCGGAATCCTTTTTTTAATTGATTTAAAAAATCATTCTGTTTTATCAAAAACCTAATCACATGTGTGTTTAATATGCTTCCAACAAAATATTTAAGTTGAATCCAAATAATTTGCTTGCTTCTAGTGAAATGTTCCCTTAAATTATTTGATAGTTCCCACCAAAAAACTCGTAATCAATAAAATATTTTCTGAAATCAAAACAATTCAACCAAAGAACTGAAGCAATCTTTGGTCAACCGAACAAAAATTGTCTTTATTTAACCCGAATGTTTTTTGAAATCAACCACAAATGCGGTCAACAAAACAATTTCGTTGAATGAAGAAAATGTTTTTTCTGGGTGCACTTTCGCAGACTCAACAGCACGTACCAGTATCTCATGAAAATTTAACTAAAAGGACCGAATTTAGTTTAATTCCTCTTTTTTGCATAACCGATCGTTATTTATGATATCGGCAACATAAATTACAGGCCAGTTTAAATTCTTGGTCATTAAAATTGGCGAGAGTAAGGCGAATCGTAAATTTCACGAGGCATTTTATTCCTCATTCGGTGCTGGGGCTCCTCTTTGAGTCTTTGGCGATATCCGGTCGGAGCTTTTGAGGATGATGATGGCCAGTGTGTGGTGAGCTTCTGGTGTACACCTCTGCTGCATCATTAAAGCTCACCTCGTCGAGAAGAACTTCTCGCGTCGTCGAAAAGAAAGGAATCGAGTTGGAAAAAATGACGGTTTCTGCGGTCGAAGCACGATTTACGACTTAACGAGGTAATGCAACGCGACGACGCACCCAGGTGTACGCACGCGTGTATGGAAGGTGGAAGCAGAACACCATATACGGTCACCTTTGTCAAAGCCTGGTTGTCGCCATATACAGGCAATGTTCGCGATGGCAGACACTTATATAGAGTCCGACTTAAGAGTCAGGAATGCCGCTTTTTATCGCGCCTTCCTCCTTATACCCGCCTGGCCTGCAGTAATGGGCTAAGTCCCTAAGACGAGCGACCAGGAAGCGAAATAATGCTCAAATGCTCACTACTCTGCACATTAGCACTTGAACATTTTCGGGTACTGATACTGATACGAATCATGCGATAAACACCATAGCATATGTTATTCCTATGTCGACAGAATGTTAATAAAATAAAAATTCCAATATATGTCCAGCTGTGAGAAGAGCTACCAGGAAGCGAATGCTCAGTACACCTCACGCAGGACGCACATTTTCGGCTACCAGTTTTTCGATCCGATATTCTTATCGATACTGATACGAATCATGCGATAAACACCATATCATATGTTATTCCTATTTCGACAGAATGTTAAATAAAATAAAAATACCAATGTATTTCCAGCTGTTTCTGTAGCAAGCATTTTATTCCATTTTTTGCTCCAGACCAATGTATGGAGATGAGCGATTATTTTAAATTTAAATTTATTTCATTTCATTTCAATGTGTACAAAGTTTAAGGAGCTTGTTAAATGTTAATGTAATTCTTATTTCTTGTGTAATGAGGAACTTGTGGTTTTTTTTCGTTTCGTAATCTAGATGCAGAATGAGGAAGGGTGGGAGAATTAGAGTGTTTTTTACAAGTCTTAGACTTGTAGTGCTTATTCCAAAATAGGAGATAGTTAGAAATTGTAATTTTAAATTGCTTCCGGGGCTTGGAATGGAAAGATTTCATTTCTATTTTGGATACTTTATATTAATGTTTAGTTAAGGAGCAAACTGTATTTAGAAATTTAGACCAACTGCAACCTTAAGGACGTTGAAATGGGGTAATTCAATATTGAGGTTAGAGCCTGCTTCGAACGCACTTAACAGGCCCAAGTATAGGACCCATTTCAAGTGTTTAGTTAAATTAATGTTATTCAATAGTTGGTTCGTTTTGCAACTTTTTTCTGATTGAATTTTAACATCACACAAAAGTTGCTCATCCATACCAACCTGCAAAACCTTTTTTCGATTCTGTTTGTACTTTGGACTTGAAAATTCAAGTAAAAAAATTTTGCCCATTGGGTAAAAAATGCTGGCAAAGTTTTTATATGAACGGTTATTACTAATGCACACTAATATCAAATTATAAAAACACATATTTGAAAATGTTGATTATGTCGAACCTGAAATTTCTTCAGCTTGAGCCAAAGAAACATGTTATTCTGCCTTTTCGGAAAAACAATTTTTTTCGTGATTTAGTTTTGGAATATTGGGATTTCTTTTGCGATTTTGTAACATTTTAAGCACCACGAACATTTTTTTTTACATGAAAGCAAAATAATAACATGTTTCTATGATTCAAGCTGAAGAAATTTCAGGTTCGACATATTCAACTTTTTCAAAAAAAATTCTACATTCAGTACAAAATTTTCTTTTGAATTTCTAATTTTATATTAGTGCTCACTAGCAAGAACGGAAAATATACAAATAACTATTAGGAAACATTTTTTATATTTAAATTTTAAATCCAAAAAAAGACATTGTCCGATCGAAAAAAGGGATTTGAAAGTGAAAATTTCTTATGATTGGGCAACTCTTTCGGAATATTAAAATTTAAAAATAAAAAAAAAGGTGAAAAACGAACCGGCCAATAATAACATATATATTTAATATCTTCCAGGTTTCAAAATACATCAAATTTGATATGTTTCAACTCTTATTTTATTAGGGAGATTTTTTAGGATTTATTAGGAAGTTTTTTTTGAAAACTCCTAATATCGACTGCTGCATACAATGTGAAATCAAATTCGGATGAGTCCTTATAAAAATTAGGTTTCAGTTGTTCTATGTATGGAACCAAGTCTTTTTTTGACAACTTGATTTTTTGTAATAGAATAAACAAGCATACCGTTCTGCAACATGTAAAAGAAATATTTCAAAATACACAATAGTAAATATTGCAGAGAATTCCATAAAATTGTATTACCTACTGCAAAACGGCCTCCTTTTGTTTATTTTATCACCAAAAAGTCAAAATCGATAAAAAAAATAGACTTGATTCTATATACAGAAAAAGTGAAACCTCATTCTTCAAACGGACTCATTTTAACTTTATTCCATAATATATGGAACAGATGAAATTAGACTGTGTTAACACTATTTTCCAAATTTGATTCGTTTAAAATTTTTAAACTTGTAAATTTGGAAACGGAGAATCAAATCCTTTTCGGAAGGAATTTAATCAAGATTTTTTCTTAATTTCATAAATTTTCCAGTTTTAATTATTCCAAATCCGGATTGATATAAGGGCTCAAAATTGAATATTAAATTGGTGTTTAACTGTTTTGAACTGATCAGTTCAAATTGTATAAAATTTAAATACTTTATAAGTTGAGATTCAAATTTAAAAAAATGTTATTTTCGAAATGCAAATTTAGATTTGTACTACTTTTAAGCTTTAAAATTAGGGTCAATATTAACGTTTAACAAAAAAATAATTTAAATTGTGGAAGTCTTTTATACTTTAATTAATATAAATTAGGGTGGTTTAACAAAAATTTTATGACGCTGCACCTTGATATTATTTTCTAAATCATTAAAAAATTGTTATTAAAATTATGTTAAATGCAGGTCTCTGAATTCGTATTGGTGTCCTCTATAATTTGAGAAGATTTATAAAAAAATATGGAAAATATACCATATAAAATGATTTGTAAGGTATTAATTGTTTAAACTTTAAATGATACTAAAAATATGTTATCTGTTTTATTTTAAAGAAAATTGCAATAGATTTGATGAAAAAATTCTATTTTGGATACTTTCCATATTGTTGGTCATATGTTAAGATCATTGTTTTGAAAAAAATCTCAAATTATAAGAGGAAATCAAGATGAATTAAGAGACCTACATTTAAAATCTCAAATTTATACAATAACCTTTTTTCATGATTTAGAAAAAAATATATCAAGGGGCACCGAAATTGTTTGAAAGTTGATGCTTTTCTTTAACCGCCCTAATATAAATAAACGCTATACAGCAATTTTAATGCTTTTAAGTTTTCAAGCTTTTAAATTTGAGTAATTTTCAAATTCAAACTTAAATTTTTAAACAATTTTCGACTACAGAACTTCAACTACAATTCTTGAAGAGATTTTAAATTTCAATAACAATTTTTGCCTTTTCGTTCCCTGTCTATAAATTTTCTAAAAAGCTCTCTAAATTTATGATCCCCTTTTTCACATTCCTTGCCGATATAATTACAAACTTTTTGCACATATTTTTTTTTATTCCCCCTCTCAAGTGTAACGCCATCTCAACAATGATTGAATACCCATCCGAAAACCCACAAGCCTTCAGACGTAATTGCCGCTAACGAAATTTCTGTCTTTCTACTCGGAAAAATCGTTGCTAAATCAGTCGAGAAAAACCTGTTAGTCTCTTATTTCATTAAACCAGTGATGAAAATTACTAGACTGACAATTCCCACTGCAATCCCCTCACGAGAGATATGTAGCAAAACGAGTTTTTTTTTCTTCACAGTCAGATTTAGACTTGGAACATTATATATTTCTCAAGGAATTTCTCAGCTCCCTCTATTTTCAATTAACAGGATGTTTCCCCGATCGAACGACATTTTCTGACATTTTTCTCCTCGTAATCGAGGTGCTTTATGTTCAGTCCTTTAATGGAATCAAAGCCACTCGAAAGAAGGTTTTATCACCCTACAATCAGCATTAATAGCACCACATTGCTAAATCAACAAAAGATCTTGTGTAAATCGTGAATTCGATTTCGTAAAATATGCTCATCCTTTAGAGAAATGAGCGCCGCATTTTTATTCCTTCATGTCCGCACACGTGCGATCATTATAAGATGCATCATTGCAAAGAAAATCTGGTTACATTCTCAGCAACCGCATTATTTCGCAATAAAAATTTCTATCAAAACCATTTTCACAGACATTTCGTTACGACCTTTCTTGTTCAATGTCTGCTAATTAATTTCCCAATGTAATGAAAACCCATGCAGTTGATGCAGAGCACGTAGAAAAATAATTAAAATTTCTGCAAGTACTTAAAATTACATCAATACTGCATTCAATTCCATGTCTGCTTCTCTTATTACGGTATTTTTACTCATGAAAATGAATTACACAAGTATAATTTATTAAGATTATTCATCGAGGGATTTTTTTCTACGTGCTGCTGTTGTTTTCTTTTGATCTCAGAAAACGAAAGCTTTGGATGAAGACACCAACGCAAAATGAGCGAGAGTAAATCATTCTTAATCATATGTACAAAAGCATGTAGCAACCTACCTTTCGCAATTTCCATAAGCTTAAAACTGAGACAATTTTTTGTTCACCAGGACAACACAGGAATCAGGAAAAAAAATCACACACGTTTCTACGCATGCACTTGAACTAAAGCTCTTGACAAATACTTTGTACGACTTTAAATTACATTTATGGAAAAGCCATTTATATTTTCATTCGATTTATATTTTCAATTGACTTCCAGGGTCGAAGACGAAGTTGTTTGCCAACCGAATCAGGTCAAGAATAGATTTTTTCCTTTTTAAGGCATAAAGACTGCGAATTCAACCCTCGAGAAAATATTGCCTCTGCTGTATTTTGATTCAGTGAATGCCATGAATGCTTGAAAAAATATTGAATGCAGCAAGAACGTGTAAATGAAAATCAAAGCCGACGTTTCTTATTGCACTCAACTTGTCAATTAATTCACTTAGACGAGAAAAGAGATTTGTTGAGTCATGGAAATCGTTCTTTCAAGTATAAATAAAAGATTTTGCTCGACTCAATCTTGATTGATATTTGATCTGTTATTAAATATTCATTGAGAAACACTTTTTTTTATCTGGAATTTATTTTTAAAGCTGAAGGAAATTAGTGCAAATCTCTTTCTTCAACTAAGTTTTATCTCCACTTTCAAAAGTTTAAACGAATGATTATTTTTCTGGCTATTATGGCTCAATTTTTTTGAAATATTTGAAAAAAATGGTTCTTTTGTGTTTGAACGGAGGACTACATTATTTTTAATTTCAGTGTACATAGATTCCATGTAAAAATTGCACGATTTTGAAACAGTAAAAATTTAGAAAAATTATAGATTTGTAGTTATTTGCTGTGAATTAAATAAAAAAAATAGATTGCAACAACTTTTTATATAAGATTTTAAACATTTTTAAACTTCAATATTAAGACATTCGAAATTCGACAATTTCAATTTGGCAAGTGTACAAAATTAAACAATTAAAAATTTAAACAAATAATAACAAGGTGGTCGCTGAACCGGGAAATGAAAATAAATTTTTTTTTTGAACGGGAATTTTACCAATTTTTAGACGAAAATCTTTCCAATCACTCGAAATATAATAAATTTCATATCACATGATATAATGCATTTTAATTTAAGTTCAATTTTTAACTTTCAAAATTATGAAATTATTCAACTTACAATGAGTAATTCTAAAATCTTGTACTTTGAAAATGTTTCATTATAGGTCTTCATTTTTAGGCGTAAATTTTAATTTTAATTTTAAATTATTTTTAAATTAAGTTTTCAAAATTTAAACAATTCAAACTGTTTCATCATAGGTCCTCATTTTTAGCCGTAAATTTTTATTTTAAAGTATTTTTAAATTAAGTTTTCAAAATTTAAACAATTACAAAACAATTAAAAAGCGCTTGATTTTGAAAATTTTTGATAAAAAACGGGACGACTGAAAAATCTCGAAAAATAAAATTCTCGAATTATAATTCGATGTTTGTTCTATAAGTATTATTTATTTATAAAAAATACAATAATCAAATATTTTTATCCAGAAACTTATTGTAATGTTTAAAGTTTCTAAAATTATTGTTTGAATTTAAAATAACAACTGAAAACAAAATTTGACCCAGAAATATATATTTTTCAATTATTGTTATTTTAAATTCAAACAATAATTTTAGAAACATTAAAGACAATTTTTTAAATAGAAATATTTTATTATTGTATTTTTAGTAAATAAATAATATTTATAAAAAAAATGTTATGCTTGTCTAGTTAGGATATTTTATTATTCGGCAATTTTCTGTCAAGAATTTTTAAATTCGAATAATATTATAAATTGTGGGGAATTTCATTATTCGGAAATTTTATTTTTCGGAATTTTATTAATCGAGAATTTTCCAATTCAGAAATTTTACAATGTCGGGAATTTTATTTTTCGGGATTTTTCAGTCATCCCCTAAAGAAGTTTCAAGTTGATCAAATTTAAATGTAAATTAATTAATGATTTTTTAAATTGTAGTAAACGTTCAACTGAAACTTTATAAAAAATTTTCAATTTTTAAATAATTTCAGATTAATAGATTCATAACTAAATGATTTTAGCTTATCAAACACCATATTCAAATATTGTTTCAGTTAAAAATATTTCATTTTTTACTCGTTCAATTTGAAATTATTTAGTTAAAAAAAAAATCTTTTAATGCTTAGCAATGTTTGGCTGTTCCTTTAAAATAAGCAATTATAAATCAAATATTCAAAAATCCATTTACAAAATTTTTAACTTGTAACTGAAAGTTACAATTTTTTTAAGTTAAATTTTTAAAGTTTCTGACTTAAAATTGCTGAAAATTATTTCATTTTGAACATTTACAAATTTACTGATTTATTCTTCAATTTAGAGCATTAAAAATGATACCATAAATTTCCATTTTTTAACCAGAAGATTCTGATCTTTTCAATTTTCAAAAGTTTAAAAATTAAAATTTAGCATTTTAACGGAATTTATTTACATTTTTTTTTAATTTTCAATTGAAAAGTAAAGTTTTCGTTTTATACATTAGTGAGTGTTTGAATGCAACATTTTTAAATTAAAAAGAGTTCCACTTTGAATGTTTAGAACCTTGAATAAAAAAATTGTAAAATTTGAGCATTCATAATTAAGTCTTAAAATTTAAGAAACAAACGTTTAAAATTCAAAAATGTTTAATTTTCAAATTCAAGGAAATGAAAATCAAACGTTTTTAATTTCAAAGCCATTAAAAGTCCACAATTTTAGACAGCAATCAAAAACCAATCATTTTCAAAAATAAAACTTCCAATATTTTAAATGAAGATCATGAAAATGTTACAGTTTAATTGGAAGCGTCTGATGCAAAGTAAAATATTATAAACTGGAAGCATTAAAAAACAAATAAAAAAATCACTGATTGCAAAAGCTTAAGTACACTAAACATAGAAATTATGCACCCCTCGGTAAAAATAGCTAAAAATCCAGATACACTGACACTTAAAGAAAATTCTTTCCTATTGATACTTAAAAATAAAAAATTAATATTACTGTCTCGCAGTTGGACATTTGAGTGAACAGAATAAAATGAAACCTCAGCAAATTAACGATCGTACGATTGTATTATTGTTAAAGAAGGTATATAAAAGTAATATAAATATTATCACAGTATTTTACAGTACATATGTACACTTGTGATACATACTGGGCGTGGATCGTATAATTATCATTACGATTACTATCGTTATATCATTTGTACTCTGCATGTTGACAGGGAAACGAGTGTCTCTGTGTATCGCCTCTGTGTAAATGTAACGTGTCAGTGTTTCTTTCATAATTTTTGTATTTTTTTGTTTGTTTTTGTTTTCTTTACAACCTCTCAACAAATGCACACCAATACTTCTCACACCTTCTTCGTCGAGTATTATAAAGCATTTCATAATAATAATAATCCACTCTACAAAATCGTACAAATCCAAAAAATAAAAGACAAACACACTACATGCACAATGTTTATGAAAAATTGCACGTATCACACGACAAAAAAATAAATCGTTTGTTATGTGGAGGGTTGGGAATTAAATTAAGGGAGTTTTAAGTACTAGCTACTTAAGCTAAGGACTGCTCGAACCTCTTTTCTACAAATTAAACTCAAAATTTTAATTCCTTAAATAGGTGATTTAATTTTTTTTGTTTTGTTTTAAATATAAAATTCCATGCTTTAGACTTTTTTGTAAAAAGTTAATTTTTATAGAGGGTCGATCTGTCCTAAAAACACTACACATGCCACGTCAGCACGACACGGTACAATGCAAAAGTATGACAAAACGATGCACAACAAAATACTGCATGACTAGCGTTGCAAAATTTCGCAATTCTTTTTCCCTTTTTTAGAAATCCCTTTTGATTTTTTTTTAAATCACAAGGGGTGTATCACAATAAAATCTTCAGAAAATTACGAAAAAAATATATTTTTAACAAGTTCAGGGCTAAGCGAGAAAAAAAGGTTTAAGCGATTTTTGATGATTTTGAAAAAAAAGCCAGATACAATGAAAAGCCAGGAAAATCGGAAATTTTACAACTCTACGTGTGACAATGAAAGCGTGCACCAACGGGCCTAAACTCGCACCATATTGTTCGGGGGACTCATTTATCCTGCGCCTCCTCGCCACTCATTGATCCACCCAGAAAAAAGTTGTTTAAAAAATGAAAAAAAGTCTGATTATATATATAATTTAATTATGGCCGCGAACTTATTTACTTCAAATAAAGTCTTTCGGATTGATTAAAACTAGTTTATTGTTTTGATTCTGATTCGTTTGATTAACTGCAAACTTATTCGAAGTAAATAAATTGACATTGATCGAACAACTTTTCTCCGGGCACGATAAAGATCACAGTCCCGGAATAAATTAGGGACGGGATTGCATTATCTAATCTAAGGAAGAGAGCGTTCTCGATGTCGGAAACGGAAAGAAAAACATCTAACTACACGCGCCACTTTGTACAATAATAATCTTTTGATTGCTATGCCTCGTATTCGGCTTTCCGTACGACGGACAAATGATATTCAAATGTCTACTCTGTCGATAATTATATTTTGACATGTGGACTGGTCGTGTCATGACAGTACGCACGAAAGATAACGATTTAATAAATACGATTTAAATTAAGTAATAAAAAAAAAAATAATAAACAAAGTACTCAACTGTACAAGTAAGTCATCACATGAGTCACTAAACCTATAACCTATCGTACAATTTTTATTACACATTCATTCGCGTTATTTTTTTCTTACGTTTTTTTCATTACACAAGAGCAAATAGAAAAACTAGCACAAAATCGTATTCAGTACGGAGACACCGTTTGTGGATAAGAGCTCTTTGGACTAACTGACATCTAAGTCTGACGAGCTTCAAGAAAACAGTTTGATCTGCTAATCAATTCTGAGGAAATATTTGCTAAGAATTTTTCAAGAATATTTTCGCGACAATATTTGCCAGGGTGTCTACTCAAATATTGGGAACAAATTTCCCTGACAATTCCAGGTGTCTCAATATTTTTCCAGGTATTCATAGCACGAAGCCATTCGTGTATTTCGAATTTTTTTAAACAATCGACTCGGAATATCTGTGCAATATCACGAGTTTATTATAAACAATGTTTTTTTATTCTCTGTAAATATCATTTGTGAAAGTAACTTTATTACAGGGAATTCTTTTTAATGGTACAAGTTTTTAGAGAATTAATATGTTTAATTTAAAAAGCTTTGACAAATTATATTACAAGATATTCTTAAAGATCTCATCACCATTGAATAATTAAATAAATAATACTAAAAACATAATTAATGATTTCTTGAATTTTTAACCAAATAGTTGAACTTTCAACTAAAAAATATCAATTTTAAACAAAAAATGGAATAACTAAGCTTTCAGTTAAAAGTATTAGTTTTCAACTAAAAATAAAAACGAATTTTCAAACAGATGGTTAAATTTCCAACCAAAGTGATGAGTTTTCAACTAAAATTATGAACAGGATGTAGTGAAAATGCTATTAATCGAATCGTTTGAGCTGAGGCTAAAAAAAATTTGGGAGTTGGCATCCGAAGAACGTGAACAAAATAATGTATGAAATAGGTTAATAATTTATGAAATAGGTTAATATCTTCTGTTCTCTTTTTTTTATTCATTCAACTTTTTGAAAATAAAAATAAAATGTCCTATTGATTCCAAAATTCTGGCGAATTTTTTTGTATGTACAATTTTTAATACTAAACAATAATAAACAATTAAATTTTTTTAAATGTTCTGCTCCATTTAGATTTTTTGAAAGTGTGCAAAAAAATATGAGGAAGGTGAAATTTCTTCAGCTTGAATTAAAGAGATGGTATCATTTTGCTTTTGGAAATTTTTTTTCGTTACTTAGGAATTATGTTTTCACAATTTTTGAACGTTTTAAACATGACGAAAAAATTGGTTTTCCATGATGACAAAATAATAATACGTTTACGCGGTTATAGCTAAAGAAATGCCAGGTTCTAAATATTTAACTTTTTCCAAAAAACATGTTCTTTAGACATTTTCAACAAATTACCAATTGGGTAAAAATTTTTGTTTCAATTTATAATTTATTATTGCTCACTAGCAAAAACGGCACACATGAAAAATTCGCCGTTATTTAAAAATAGAAAATTTATTTGAATTTTCAAAATTTCGAATTTTTCAATAAAAAAATAGAAAAGAAGATATAAACCTTTTTTTTTATTTCAACTCCAAAATTTTTTTTATTTGCTCAAACGATTCGATTAATTTTAGTCATTTCACCTCGCCCTAATGATGAATCTTTAACTCAAATAGTTGAATTTTGAACCAAACATACGAATTTTCAAATAAAATTATAAATCTTTAACTGGAATAGTTGAATTTTCAACCAAAAAGATTAATTTTCTACCTCAAAAAACACATTTTTAATAAACTATATGAATTTTCAACTAAAATAATTAATTCTCAACGAAAAATGTAATAGCTCATATTTCCACCAAAAAAAAATTTATTTTAAATTAAAAACAGTGGAGTTAAAAAAAAATTAAATTCTAATAAAATAGGTCAAATTTCAAATAAATAGTTTATTTTTAAATGAAATAGTTTAATTTTCTACCAAATATTTAAAATTTCGAACAAAAAATATGAATTTTCGAGAAAAAAGTTCATTTTCAACCAAATACTAAAATTTTTTACCAAAATGATTGAATTTTCAAGCATTTCTTGGCTTTTTCTTGTCGAAGAATTTTTTACAAAACAGAGGAATTTTACACACCCAAAAATATGAATTTTCAACAATAAAGTTCATTTTTGATCAAATCGTTGAATTTTCAACTAAAATGATGAATCTTCAAACTAAAAAAATAAATTCTTAACGCAAGATATGTACAAAATAATTTGTAAGTGTTTAATCAAAAACACTTCAAATCAACGAAAAGAACTAATTTTTGAAAAAATAGTTGAATCCCCAACCAAAAAGGATGGATTTTCAACCAGGAAGATTAAATTTCTCCCAAAAATTAGGAATTTTCAACTAAAAAATATGAACTTTAACCAAAAAAAGAATAGTTAATTTTTCATTTAAAAAAATTAATTCCAACCGAAATAAAACGAATTTGCAACAAAATATTCGAATCCAGTAATATAAAGTTACTTTCGCCAATGGAAAAACATTCTTATTTAATTTTGTGTTACAATTTAAAAGAAATTTAGGCACATTCTCGAAAAAATTGCCAGACATTTGCAGGTTTTCCAAGTGTGAGTAGATACCCTGTTTGCTAAAAATAAATATGAGGCTGAATGAGGTGAATGCAATTTTTGAAAGGGAACAAGATAAGATTTAAAAGAGGAAAACTTGCAAACTGCTTTCTTCTTTCCTTTCTCTACTAAAATAAAAATCGAATCTTGGCGCGATCCACTTAGCTGTGAAGATCCTGCGCGCCTCTTTCGACTATAAAACGCACCACGTGACGTTCTGATTGGTTAAATAAATAATTAGCCCGAACACACCGGAGAGTAAACCGGGTATATCGACTCTTGCGAGTTTGTCAAAGCGGTACGAAAGGCGGAGAGCCAATTAAGGCTGATCATCGGACTCCCCTTAATTGCCCAGAAATACTAACGACGAGAGAGTGCAGGAGGACGAAAAGTCAGCTTCTGCTGGGTAAATAAGTTCAGTCCTTCGTCCAAGATTTCAAGAAACTGCCTCGACTAGCTCTCGATTACTAAATTTCCCCCATAACGCATCTCCGATCGCTTCCTACCATTTATAGTCGTCACTGAGAAAAAGAATCGAGCAAGATCTCCTTCCCGTTCTTCGGGAATTTTCATTAATTCCTTAAAAAAGGGGAAAAGGTACACTTTTTTCCAAAAAATGACAGAAAAAAGTTTTACAAGTTAAAGAAACTTTTCGTCCGAATTATTTCAAATGAAATCAATCGGATCAATACAAAAATTTGAGCTTTTGGTAAAAAAGAATACTTGCAAGCGTTACACCTTAAATTCAGAAATGTACTTAAATTCAGAGAACTTAAATCGAGCCAAACTGATCTGAATTCAAGAAAAATTTATCTGAATTCAAGAAAAGTTTATCTGAATTTAAGATGTATAATTAAATTCTGGAATTCAGATTCCTTATTAACTTAAGGTGACTTTTTGCTGAATTTTAGTTAATTTATGAATTTAAGGTCTAACATTTTTTTTATTTACTGTGTATTTTTTTAACAAAATCAGGTATTCAACTTTCTCTTCTGGATTCTAATTTTTTCCCCATATTCATCATTTTTATCCAAAATACGAAAATCTACGTTTTTTTGCAAAATCGAAACAAGATACAAGAGTCAAAAGAACAAAATTATCCACCTTAAAAAGCCCTTGAAAATTTTCTCTGTCTTATTTAATCAACTTTGACCTTACATGTAAATAATCCAGGATAAAGTTGTATTTCTTTCTCAAAATGGTACAATTTTGTCATTGTATGCTTTAAAAAATATTTTTCTGACATATTTTTTGTAATATAGCATGGAAATTATTTTTTTGAAATAACAACTATTTTAACCGGTTTTGTTTACATTTTAGTAAATGTTAATTTTCAAGTTCTTTTTTAGAATTTTCCAGTCCATTTAGAAAGAAAACTAAAAGTTCTATAAAATACAAGACGAAAAATGCAATTCCTGTATTAGTTTAAAAAACACAAAACTTTAAAGAACGTAAACTCTTTTTGACATTTTTAAATACTCTCATTGGAATGTATTCGAAATTAAAACTTTGAAAAGCGTTCGAAATTGAAAATTTTAAAAATTGCGGAAGACTTGAAAATTTTATTGGAAAAAATCTAAATTTTGAGGTCTTCAAGTTTGAAGGTTTACTACTTCGAAAGCAATCAAACTTACAAGGCTTTTTAATCTGAAACCACCAAGCCTTGAAAATCTTCAATTTGGCAAGTAACCAATTTTGAAAGCTTTCAAGTTTCAAAGTAAATTAATTTTGAAATGTATCCAAATTTTTAAGTTTTCCAGTCAAGACGATGACATTTTTTGGAAATATTCGCTTTTAAAAACAAGAAAATTTGAATTTTTTAAATTTAAAGACTCTTAAATGTAATCGATTTTTGATTTGATAATTTAGGAAACTATTCAAACTTGCGAAAACATCCAAAGTGCATGAAAGAATTTAAAGTCTTCAATCGTATAAATTCGGAAGATTAATTCTGAAAAATTAAAAATTTGGAAGTTTGAAAAATAAGTATAAAAATTCGAAAGCTTTCAAATAAAAAGAGAAAGCATCTCTAAATGAAGGATGTCACGCCATAATCACATAAGTACCACTTTTTTCAAAACAAGTTTCATTGGCTTTAAAATTCTCTAAAATTCTGCAGCACAAAATTGATTTTAAAATTGTTAAAAAACTTTCTTTAAATATTCAAGATACGGAAAAACCAATGGCGTAATTCGATTCGGCGAAAAAAATTACATAAAATATATGTTTTGGGCCATTTTTTGATCCACGCAATTTTTTACATATATAGTATGAATATAAATTCTTTACCATGTAATTGTTTTGTATATGTTCATGAAAAAATGGCGAAACGCATTGGATTTACTTTTTTCGTATCTTGAATTTTTAAAGAAATTGTTTAAACAATTTTTAAAAAATGTCGTCAAAAATCTTCTATCAGTTTTTCAAATATTTCATGATGAAATAATTTTTGGGATGGTTTTGAAAAATTGTTAATTTTTCACTTTTGTTCCACATTTCTTGTAACATGATTCGAATTTTTTGCAAATTTGATTCCTTGGGATTTAGATGGTTCTACCGTGACATCTTTCAATATTTACTTTCAAAAATGAAATAAAAACAGCCTGCAACTTCCAGATTTTAAAATTATTTTTGAGAAATGTTTGAAACTTTTATATCAAAAACCATAAGATTTGGAATGCTTTCAATTTGGAAACTTACTATCAAAATTTGAAGGGTTTCATTTGGGAAACATTCGAATTTAAAATATTTAAATAGGATTTAAATTTTCAACCAAAAATGGAAGAGTTAAATTGTCAGTTAAAATATCAAATTTTACATTTAAAAAATCAATTAAAATGATGAATCTTGAACTACAATAGATGAATTTTAAACCAAAATGATAGATTTAAAAAAAGATTACTATTTAACTGAAATACTTGAATTTTCAACGATAAAGATGAATTTTCAAACAAGAAGATTAATTTTCTACCAAATAGTTGAATTTTAAACTAAAAAATTGAATTTTGTACTAAAAAGATTAATTTTTAACTAAAATGATGAATTTTTAACTAAAATGATGAATTTTCAACTAAAATGATGAATCTTTAACTGCAATAGTTGAATTTTCAATCAAAAAGATGAATTTTCAAACAAGAAGATTAATTTATACCAAAAAATGAAGATTAATTTTCTACCAAAAATATGATTTTTTCTACAAAATACATGCATTTCAAACGAAATAGTTGAATTTTGGACTAAAAATGATCAATTTTCAACCAAATAGTTGAATTTTGAACTTAAACAGATCAATTTTCAATAAAAAATGAAATAGTGAAATTTTTAGTTAAAAAAATTAATTTTCAACAATAAAAAAAACGAATTTTCAATAAAATAGTTCAATTTTCAATTAAAGCGATACATTTTTTATTGAAATTAGAAACGTTCAACAAAATAGTTGGATTTTGTACCAAAAAGATTAACTTTTAACTAAAATGATGAATTTTTAACTAAAATGATGAATTTTCAACTAAAATGATGAATCTTTAACTGCAATAGTTGAATTTTCAATCAAAAAGATGAATTTTCAAACAAGAAAATTAATTCATTCCAAAAAATGAAGATTAATTTTCAACAAAAAATACGATTTTTCAACAAATACATGCATTTTCAACGAATTAGTAGAATTTGGAACTAAAAAAAAAAATTTCAACCGAATGGTTGAATTTTGAACTGAAAAAGATCAATTTTCAATAAAAAAATTAATTTTCAAGAAAAAAACCGAATTTTCAACCAAATAGTTCAATTTTATACCAGAAAGATTAATTTTCAACTAAAACGATGAATGTTTAACTGTAATAGTTGAATTTTCAATCGAAAATATGAATTTTTAAACAAGAAGATTAATTTCTACCAAAAAATAAGAATTTTTAACTAATAAAAATAAATTTTCAATTAGCAATTGAATAGTCAAATTTTCAGTTGAAAAAATTATGTTCAACCAAAGAGATGAATTTTCAAATAATAGAATATTCAATAGTTAAATTTTCAGTTTAAAGAAAATTTTAACAAAAAAAAATTTTAAAGCATAGTTACATTTTTAAATAAATTGCTGAATTTTCGACTAAAATGATGAATCTTCAACTGGAGTAGTGGAATTTTCAACAAAAAAGATAAATTTTCAGATAAAATTATGAAAATTTAACTGGAATACTTGAATTTCAACGAAAAAGATAAATTTTCCAA
>CAKNXH010084086.1:42920-70102 GCA_932178445.1 Andricus quercusramuli
TGAAACAGTTGAATTTTCAATCGAAAAGATGCATTTTTAAACAAGAAGAATAATTTCTACCAAAAAATACGAATTTTTAACTAATAGAAATAAATTTTCAATTAATAATTGAATAGACAAATTTTCAGTTAAAAAATAATGTTCATCCGAAGAGATGAATTTTCAAACAATAGAATATTCAATAGTTAAATTTTCAGTTTAAACAAAATTTTAACAAAAAAAAAAAAAAAAATTTCAAGCGTAGTTACATTTTTAAATAAATTGATGAATTTTCGACTAAAATGATGAATCTTCAACTGGAGTAGTGGAATTATCAACAAAAAAGATGATTTTTCAAATAAAATAATTAATATTTAACTGGAATACTTGAATTTCAACGAAAAAGATAAATTTTCCAAAAAGAAGATTAGTTTTTTACCAAAAAATACGATTTATCAAGAAATTACATAAATTTTCAACTGAAAAAGATAAACTGTCAACCAAGAAATTTTTCTTTTCAAGATAAAAATAAAAATTTTAAGATGATGAAATATTCAACTAGAATAGTTACATTTTCAGTGAATAAAATTTAATTTTCAAAAACAAAAAAACGAATTTTCAACAAAATAGTTAAATACAGTAATATAAAGGTACTTTTAAAAAGGCATAATCATTTTTATTGTATTTTATATTGCAATTTTGGAAAAAATTAGGCACGCCCACGAAAAAATTCTCTGACATGTAGTTTCCGACGTCGTGACCTAAAACAAAAACTCAGTGTTTTTTAATTTAAAAAAGGACCTTTAATTTCACAAAAATGTCCCTAGAAATATGCTAACATAATCATGAAATTCATAATCATAATCATTATCGAAATATTTGTCTGCATAATGTTTACAGGTTCTAAGAACTTTATTTGTGAAATTTCTGGACTTTTTTTAATAATAAACAAATTATTCAAATAAAATGTTTTACTAAGTCACGACATAGGAAACTACGTCGTTTACTATCCCAATTTCACTGCCGACGGATAGTATCTAACCGGATGACCTATTAAAAATAAGCCTTGACTTTGAAAGGTGATTGGGCCGTCCAGAATATAATTTTTTTAAGCTTTTGAAAATCGTATTAAATTCTGAGTTCAATACTCCTTAGTTATAGTAATTTTGTCTTGTTTGTATTTAATTATCAAGTGAGAAAGACAAAAATTAAATTCCAATTTTTAAGAAATACTGTACTTATGAGGAATGTAAAAATAGGTTGAAAAAAGTTTAAAAGGTTCAATATTTATTTTAAATTAGTTTAAGTGTTTAAATTTTATCAGCTAGCTCAAGTTTTTTGGGTTCATAAACTAACTTTAACTACAAGTTTAGCTTTAGGATAATTTAAACAATAAACTTGAACAACTTTTTTAATTTTGTCCTAATCGAAAAATATAATTATGGCTATTTGTGAGTCTTTTTGCCATCTATAAGAACGATTTACATTCCTCAAAATATTTAAAAAATAGTTTTTCTATGTTTTAAAGAATCAAAATAATATTAGAGTTGATGTCATTTCAAATAATATGCATCATTTTTCATTAAAAAATGTTTAAACTTACAAGAACCATTTATTGTCAAGCTTTTTGCCACTGAATTTTTTTCTTACTATCGCTCCTTACCAATTTTTTAAAAATGGTTAAATTTTAATTACTGGTGTCTTATTTTTTTAGAGAAAACCGTCTCTAACTCTACTGTTTCCAGTTTTGAAATCCAACTTTTCCATGGCTCAAATCCTTTGGACAATTTAAAAAAACACATGAAAAAATAACTGCATTTAAAGATTATTTACTTATTTTAGAAATTAGTAATAGTATAGTCATAATTTATTAAAATTCGTGAAAAATGAAAAAAAGAAAAAATTCAATAGAAGTAATATTATTAAAATAATTATTCTTCGTAAGTGTTCAACTTTTTTAATTAAAAATACTGCATTTTCTTTCATAAAACATAACTGATAATATCATTTTAACTCTTAAACTCACATAACTTTTTTCCAAATAACTGATTTTTGGCAGGACAAGTATCTTAGAAAATAATTGTTATAATTTTTTAGTTCTATTTTGTCCATGCTATTTCCGAAAACAAATATAACTTTTAACCTTTTCAATACAGTAAATTAACTTAAATTCAGTCAAACCAACTTAAATTCAGTTGCGCTATCCAGAAGTTACTTCGATTGAATTGTTTGATATTAATTGTCTAGATGAAATTTAGAATACTAGGAACGGTTATTTAACGGTAAACTAAAATTTTCCTAAATTACTAATTAACTATCAAATAAAAAGACCCATAAAAACAGTTTGAGACGATTTCATTTTTGTTCTCGCTTTGAACTATAGAAATATTTCAGAAAAATTTGAGTTACAAAAAAAAGATCATTCATGTTTTAAAAAATTCTTTTAAAATAATTTTTCCAACTGGCACACTATATTTTTCTAGGAGAATAATTTTCAAAAATGAATTTGTTCAAATTCGCTTTTTCAATGTAACGTTTAAGAAATACATAAATATTTAAACAATTTCAACTTTTCAGGTGCAAAAATCCAACTGCGATATTCTATGGAACTGTTGTAAAATTTAAATAATAAATTAAATATAATTGAAAATTAGTTAGACTATATTAACTCGAGGATTGAAACAGACAATAATTTACTTGTCTCCCCTCTAAAGACAAAACTAGCTTATTCCTTACCATGCTTTCTTTGGCTTAAAATACTTAAATGTAAACAAGGGGTGACTATTTTAGCCTAAAGTCGTGTACGCAGGGATTAAAAAGATCCACGGATGGTTCTGTTTTTTTGTAAAACAGCTGTCTGGTTTTAGGAATATCTCTATCAAATCTCTACCAAGTTTCTGAGTACAGAAATAAATTTCAAGCCAATTATAAAAACCGCGTTTTTTGGATAGAATACAAAATTAGGGATATATAAAAAAGAACTGAGTTAAAAAGGTAAATTTTTAAGTTTAAGGGCTCTTAGCAATAAAATATTTTTTCAATTGAAAAAAAAGACAACTGTTAAAAAATGATTAATAAGAAAAAAAAAGGATTGAGACTCTGAATGCTGCCTTATTACACTCAACGTAATTATCCATCTTTAACCTAGCACAACCAGTAGTTAACTCGTCTTATCAACCGATCAGCTGCCAAGCATTAAAGTCACTAAAATCTTATCACTTCTTTCTCCAATCTGATAAAATCTTATCTAAATAGCCGTCATGTCAGAAATGAATTCTTAATCATTTCATAATCCTCGCACACTTTTTATAATCATACTTTTAATACAAAAAAATTGTTCTGAGTATCACTATTGGACTAAATGAACTTGAAGAAATTTTTCTAAAATCACCAATCAAAACCAAGTGACCATTCATTTATCAATAAAAAATTCAACTATTTATTGTCTTTAAATAAATCTAAAATACGAAGAACATAGTTTATAAACATTATAAATAGAGTTTAAAATCAGAGCAGGGGAAACTACTTTCGAATTAAGTAATAGGTACCAAACAAGAGAATTGCTACCGGTCTTTGAATGATGAAACCAAAAGGACTAATAAAAATGGACACCTAACGATTTTAAATTATTTTGCAGACTTGTAGAAATTATTTTGCAGACTTGTAGCAATTATTTTATAAAATCTGGATTCAATGACTTTAAAAAGGCAAAGGACATTATAACAGTCAGTTTAAAGTAAATTACGTAACCGATACACAATTAGACATTAATTATGAGTATTAACGACATTATTAGACGCTTGAGTGTTGATCGAGGAGATAAATATCAAATATTACAAATGTCAGAATGAGGAATGCTAATATAGAATCGAGAAAAACCTAAGCAGTACTTAATGTTTGCAATTTTATAGCTATCGCTGGCTAATCTGCTGTACATGTTGGTGTATTAGTCGATTTTATTACTTTCATAGCAATGGGATATAAATGGTTTCTTGTCTGTCTAAAAATACTCTTCCGCCGTAGCAAGACTCAAGACGTGTTACAGCGCAGTTACTTTCGCTCTTAAAACCGAGTTAGTGATCAGTTATTAATTTTTAAGTAATAACTATAATCGACTCTCGATTGACTCCCTTGGAACCTTTAGACACATCCTCAACTTCGAATTTAACAAATTTTTATTACTTTTAATTTGGCATAAATTTAAATAAAATTTCTGAATTTAATTCTTGAAATTTTACTCAAATCGTGGAAAAAATGCCCTAACAATTCCAGTTTTTTTTAGATATCTAAGCATTTTTTTAAACAATCGACTCAGAATATGTATAAATTTTCGCGAATTTATTACTTATTTAAAAATAATCCTATTCATATGTAAAATTAAATAACTGCTTTTTGATTTGTGACAGTAACTTCATTAAAGGATATGTAATTGCTTAATGGTACAAGTTTTTAAGGATTTCCTTGATATTTTTAATTTGGAACGCGTTGATCAATTATATTACAAGATATTTTTAAATATATTATCAGGATAGTATAATTGAATAAATAAGTAATATTAAAAACAAATTTTTATTTTATCTTCATTAAGGTATGTATTTAAAATTCGGTGCATATTTAACATATTTTGAATGAAAGATATATTCCAGGTGAGTAGACAACTAGATAAACTGTAAGAACATTAAAAAATATTGCATTTTCAAAAAAAAAGGTGAAATTATAACCAAAAAGATTAACTTTCTACCAAGGAGACGAATTTTCAAACAAATAGTTCAATTTTCAACTAACAAAGATCAATTTTCAACCAAAAATTAAATGTTTCTATTTCCGTTTAAAAATAATAATTTTCATTTTAAAAAAATCAATTTTTAACAAACAAAAAAAAAGAATATTCAACAAAATAGTGACGAATTTTCAACTAAAATGATGAATCTTCTACTGGAATAGTTAAATTTGAAACCAGAAAGATGAATTTTAAAAGAAAATAATTAATCTTTAACTGAAATAGTTCAATTTTCAAACAAAACGTAAAATTTTTGACTAAAAAATATACATTTTCCAACAAGAATGGAGTAGATGAATTTTTTCTTACAAAATTAATTTTTAACCAAGAAAAAAAATGAATGTTCAACAAAATAGTTCAATTTTCAATCTAAGTAAGGAATTTCAAACTAAAATTTTCTAAAAAAAAATTCATCAAAATACACGAATTTACAAATAAAAATATAAATTTTAAACCAAAAATCGAACAATTAAATTTTCAGATAAAAAGAATATTATTCAACCACAAAGAAGAATTTTCAACTGGATTAGTTAAATGTTCAGTTAAAAAAATTAATTTTCATAAACAGAACAAAATTTCAATAAAACAGTTGAATTTTCAACTGGAATAGTTAAATTTTAATTTGAAAAAATGATTTTTTTAACAAGAATAAACGAATTTTCAAGAAAACAGTTAAATTTGTTAAAGAAGGTCAATTTTCAACCAAAAGTGGAATGTTTCTATTTCCGTTTAAAAATAATAATTTTCATTTAAAAAAAATCAATTTTTAACAACAACAAAAAAAGAATTTTCAACAAAATAGTGATGAATTTTCAACTAAAATGATGAATCTTCTACTGGAATAGTTAAATTTGAAACCAAAAAGATGAATTTTAAAAGAAAATAATTAATCTTTAACTGAAATAGTTCAATTTTCAACCAAACAGTCGAATTTATGACCAAAAAATATCAATTTTCAAACAAGAATGGAGTAGATGAATTATTTATTACAAAATTAATATTTAACCAAGAAAAACATGAATTTTTAAACAAAAAATATAAATTTTCTTCGAAAAAATACATAAGTTTTCAACCAAATCGTTGATTTTAAATTTTCTGTTGGAAAAATTAATTTTTGACTAAAAAACGAATTTTGAACAAAATAGTTTAATTTACAACTAAAAATATAAATTTTAAACCAAAAATTGAATAATTAAATTTTCAGATAAAAATAATATTATTCAACCACAAAGAAGAATTTTCAACTGGATTAGTTAAATTTTCAGTTAAAAAAATTAATTTTCAAAAACAAAACAAAATTTCAATAAAACAGTTGAAGACTGTGAAATTTGTAAAAGAAGGTCAATTTTCAATTAAAATTATGAACCTTCAAACAGAAAAAGGAATTTTCAACAAAAGAGTTCAACTTTCCACCAAGTAGTTAAATTTTAACACAAAAAATATACATTTTCAACGAAAATAATGAATCTTCAACTGGAAACTAAATTTTCAACTAAAAAGATGATTTTTCAACCAAGAAGATGAATTTTCGATCCAGATTAACTTTCTACCAAAAACACGAACTTTCATTAAAATAATAAGTTCTCAACCAAATAGTTGAATATGAATTGTCTGTTGAAAAAAATTAATTTTTAACTAAAAAAACTAATTTTTGAAAAAATAGTTTAATTTTCAACTAAAGTGATGAATTTTGAACAAAAATTATGAATATTTTGCTGGAATAGTAGAATTTTAAACCAAAAAGATCAATTTTCTACAAAAAGACGAATTTTCATAAGAATACAGAGTTTACAACTAAAAATATATTTTTTCAACCAGAAATTGAATATTAAAATTTTCAGTAGAAAAAATTAATGTTCAACCAGAGATGAATTTTCAACAGGATAAGTTAAATTTTCAGTTAAAAAATTAATTAAAAAAAAAAAAACAATTTTCAACAATTAGTTAAAGTGTCAACTGGGATAGTTCAATTTTCTCTTGCAAAAAATGAATTTATAACCAAAAACAAACGATTTTTCAAGAAAATGAATAAATTTTCAATTAAAATTATAAATCCTCAAGAAACAACAAAAAATGAATTTTGAACAAGAGTTTAACTTTCAACCCAGCAGTTGATCTTTCATCCAAAAAAATATGAATTCTTAACAAAAAATTGATATTTCAACCAAAAAAGACATATTTTGAACAAAATAGTTAAATCCATTAATAGAAAACTACTTTTACGAATGAAAAAAAAAAAACGTAGTTGTTTAATTTTATTTTACAATTCAAAAAATGTAAGCTCGCTCTCGAAAATATTCCCTCACTTGAACAAAAAAATTCCTGACCTGGTTTTTCAGGTACTTAGACACCCTAAAATGAGAGAAATTATCTTAAAAGCTCTTTGTGATAAAACAACTTTCATCATCGTGAATCATAATTTTGAAAGACATTCATGACAGAGTTGTGACATAGCATAATATCTAATTTAATTCTGTAGTGGGCGATAGATGAGAATAAAAAGTCATGTCTATGCAAAATTTTCAAATAAACCTAGTCAGTTGTGTGGTCATTTCTCTGAATGAAATCTTTGTCCCAGACCTTTTTAATATTGATCATTTAATATTGAAGTTATTTCTAATACGGATCCGAAATTTACAAAATAAATATTAAAAACAAAATATTGAAGCTAGTAAATTATTCCGAGCGAGTTTAATTTAAACTTGCAGAATTTCCTCTCATGATCAACAAATTGTAAACAATTATCCTTCAAACAAAATTTTTTTCTGTCATAAACCAGTTGTCTTTAATTCTTAATGTGCTTTTAAAGCGAGACATACTGCTCTATTTTCCAATAAGACTGTGCTTACTTTTGTTTTGTTTCATTACACGCAATTAGATGCAAAGGATAATAGTTAGCTAAGAATGCAGAAAATATGCATGAAGAATGAGGCAAAAAAACCATAATCATTAATATGCGTAAACACAATTTTCAAACGCCTTCTTTTACTGTAAAAGTTCCACTCGAAAGAAATTAACATTAAAGTTCAAATATTTGAAAATTAAATATCTTTCTTTTTAACTTTCAAAGCTTAAGCCTGGATTCGGTGTTTAATTAAAACATCAAATCCCGTGAAATAACCGCGATCAAAAAATCGTAAACACGCTCGATCTTATCAGGAAAAGAGGCGGGCGTAAAATTTGGATGAACGGTGAAGGAATTCGTTAAGTGGCGTGAAAGCTCAAAGTCATTTTTTACACTTAATTGCTCTTCAATTATAAGAATTAAAAAGTACAGGCTCGTGATTCGAACCGAAGTTCTTTCTGAGTTGAGATTTAGGTTAGATCATGTATTGAGATATGCAAAGATGATTAAAACCTGTTTTGGAAAGGACGATTTTTTTTCAAGTCGATCATTTTCAGTCATGAAAAACAGGAATAGTAAGTGGATGAGCACCGCCCAAACGCTATTAGACTAGAGACAGCTGTAGATTTTATTTTTAGGGCCAGCGACCCGCCTTTAAATTTATCTGACAAGTAATTCTACTGGAACCGCCAATTGAAAGGAATCTCGAATTTAGAGTAAGGATCCAATCACGAAAATCCCTTAGAACTCATTCAGAGATTTTGAGATCATTTCAGAGATTCATAGATGCATCATGAAAATGCGGCTTAGATTTAAATGCAATTTGAATAATTAGGGTTTAAAAAACTGATAAAAAATTAAGGGTAAGAACCAATGAAGCTATTCGGAACTTCAGGCGAGAGATAAATTTAAGAGGTGTTTAGTGGCCAAATTCACGGTAATTGGGTATTTAAGCTTTAGTCAGATTTCGCTTGATTTCGCATTTCCTTGGAAACATTGTAGGCTGGTTTAGTTGGCATATTTCCAGTCGTTGACGCTTTGTTTTTTGGATTATGTAGAGCTAATTTTGACACAAGTTGGGTCAAAATTGATGCTCTGGGTAACTGAGATAATTTATTACAGATAAAGTTATTTTAAAACTAAACAAAAGCTACAAAAGTATTAAAAATCTTAAAGAGATTATAACATTTCAATTACATTTAAATAATTTTCGGAAAAATTAGGACAATTTCAGAATTGAAAAACTCAATTTGAAATTTTTGAAATGTACGATTTGAATTTTAGGCATTTCATTTAAATAATTTGAAACTCAAAGAAATATTTAAATTTAAGAGACCTTGAATTCTTTTACCCGAAGAATAAAATTCACATTTTCCTCTAATTTTTTAATGTATAAAAATTAGAATTATGGAAAAAATAAATAACAATATTCTGGTTGGATGATTTTGAAGATCAAAAGTGAAATTTAAAATTATAAATCTTAAAAGTTGAAGATACTATGAATGTAAATCATAAAAATTATAGATTATTTGATTGTAAAACTTAAAATTTGCATAATATTTAATTCTAAATTTGTCAAAATAAAAATTATTTAGTAATAAAGTTTTACTACTTCAATTTTCAAAATTTTGAAGAGTAACAATAGAGTTGACGTCTTATCAAATTGCACATTTTAAACCTGGAATCTGTAAGTTAGTTGCGCCAAAATTTTCAACTAAAATTATAACTCTACTACTGGAATAGCTACATTTGAAATAAAAAATATGAGTTTTATGCTAAAAAACACAAATTTTCGTCAGAGTACATGAATTTTCAACCAAATAGTTGAAATTTCAACTAAAAAAGACGAATTTTCAATAAAAAATGTAGTTACATTTTCTGTTAAAAAAATGTATTTTTAACCAAGAGAAAAAAAAAAGATTTTTCAACAAAACAGTTGAATATTCAACCAACGTGATGAATTTTGAACTAAAATTATGAACCTTCTACTGGAATAGTTGAATTTTCAACAACAAAAAATGAATGTTCAACCATGAAGATTAACTTTCTACCAAAACACACGAATTTTCATCAAAATACATGAATTTTCAACTAAGAAAGATAAATTTTCAATAAAAAATAAAGTAGTTAAATTTTCTATTAAAAATTTATTTTTAGCCAAGAAAAAAAAAGAATTTTTAACATAATAGTTAAATATTCAACCAAAGTGATGAATTTTGAACTAAAATTATGAATATTCTACTGGAATAGTTCAATTTTAAACGAAAAAGATCAATTTTTTACCAAAAAGTTGAATTTTCATAAAAATACACGAATTTACAACTAAAATATATAAATTTTTAACCAAAAATTGAATGGTTAAATTTTTAGTTGAAAATGATTTTTTAATTGGCTTAGTTAAATATTCTGCTGGAAAAAGTATTTTTAAACTAAAAAAAATTTAACATTATAGTTCAAGTTTCAACTGGAATAGTTAAATTTTCAGTAAAAAAAAAATATATTTTTTGACCAGAAACCAACGAATTTTCAAGAAAATAATCAAATTTTTAAATAGAGATCAATTCTTAAATAAAATCATCAATTTTTAATTGAAGTTATCAATTTCCAATTAAAATTATCAATTTTCAACTGATATTATGAATTTTTAACAGTTAAACTTTTAACCAAGTAGTTTTATTTTCATCCAAAAAAGATTAATTCTCAACAAACCAATTAAATCCATTAATATGAATCTACTTTTACAAATAAAAAACATTGTTGTTTACATTTATTTTACAATTTAACAAACTTTAGAACGCTTTCGAAAAAATTCCCCAACTTTAAAAAAATTCCCTGACATTTCCAGGATTTTCCTGGTAAAAATTCCCTGACAATTCCAAAATATTTGTGAATTTTTGTGAAGATTTGTGAAAGAATTTGAATTTTTCTTGCTGTCGCTTTTTACCAATTTTTGAAAAATGGTTGAATTTCAATTAATGATGGCTTTTTCAGGGAAAAGTCGCTTTAACTTTACTGTTTCTAATTTTGAAATTAGATTTTTCCATGACTGAAATTGTTAAAACCCTTTTAAAAAAATGAAACACTTTTTAAACAAATAAATATATTTTATGATTATTAACTATTTTAAAAATTGGAGACATTAGATTTGGACGAAATATTTTCACCGAAAAAATAAACCATATTTTTTCAAATTCAACCATTTTTCAAAAACTGATAAGAAACGAGAGCAAGACAAAATCAAATTAAAAAAAATATTGCTAAAATAATTATTTTTCATTAGTTATAAATATCATTTCGATTTTTAAAATCAAAGAAAAATGTATTTTTCCAAAAGTCTGATTTTTGGCATTTTAAATAAAAAATTTCCATTCAAAAATTAAAATGAACCCGAAAGAAAAGTCTGTACTTAAAATATCATGTGTACAAATTTTGGAGCTGGAACTAAATTAATATTTGCGAAAAAAACTGTTTGCTAATCATGAAATTTGTATTTATTATTAATTAACCAAATTATTAAAACACAAATAACTACTCCGAAATATTTGTATAAACATTTAAATCATGTTGCTCCAAAATGAATAATAAATTTGTTAAAGGTCCTCTATACAATTATCAATGAAAATCGACAAAACTATGACAACTGGAATATTTCTGACACATGAGTGAAACTTCTCCGAAACTATCTGACTTTTCCCCGAAACCACTTGACACTTCTAGGAAATTGTTTTGACAGCTCTCTAAAAATGGAGGCCGTTTAAATCTCATGAGAATCGTGAAAATTAACCAATTAAAAATACAAACGGAGAATACTTCCAGGAAATGTGGATAAATTTAGAAGAAATTACGAAGATAAAGTAAAAAAACCGGAGCGTGAATGCAGCAAGATGAGAAAGTTAGGTTATGTCGTCCGCGAAGGTCAGTCGGTAATCACCGAAACCGCCCACGCCTGAAATACAACCGCCCAACCTCAAAAAATTCGAAACTCAGAGGTTCGTAACACATTCACCACTCTCCTGACACATACACACACCGGATTTCGACATGCAGTTTGTTAATACGAAATACGACAGGGAACTCGGCGCTCCTCTCGAGTGAACGAACGCACAGCAATTTCACTGTTTCACTTTCACCACCCACGTTGTCCTCCGAGGGTGACTTCTGAACCACACAGGTGCTTGAAACCATCCAAACACAAACGAAATTGCTCCTCTTTTTTTGTTTACAAACATCCTATGATCCTACTAATCTTTATTACGTTGGTATCTTGTTAGGTGTGAATCTGGAGTAATAACAACAACAAACCTTCTTCATAATGCCTGTCTTCCTCTTGGAGAAGGTGGTGTACCTCCTGAGTTTATTGTCAATGTATTCCATCTTGATCTTGACCCTCCCCTTGGTTTTTTTGCCATTGGAGGGTGGCGATTTTTTCGGTTGTCCCAAATTCGTGAAGGACTCGTCCATGTTGTCAGGAACACAGTCTTGCATCATCTGTCCCTGCGAGATGGGCTGTCTCGCGTTGTCCTCGTAGCAGACGTCCGAGGAGCGTTTCACACCCCTTTGCACCCCGATGCCGGGCGTCGTGGCGCCGGTCGCCATCATGGTGGCGCCACCGCGGCCTATTTGAGAAGTTGCAAGTTGGGAAGTGGACGGTCGTCCGTACATCTCTGTACCAGCGTCGCCTCCCATCATACCCATGCTGTAACTGAGTCCCGCGTACCGATTGTCTCTTCCGCCACTAGGGTTGTCCATTACGGACGCGCGCACATTTATTCCCAACCCCTCGGCCCTTTCTCGCCTCGATATCACGAGAACCCAGCGCAGGCTTTCCCACGTGATCGATCATCTAGAGCGACACGGGCCAACGATGTGCGCGATACGAGCGCTCCTCGCGAACTGAGTGTTGAGCTCAACATCGTAACTTGACCTACGAGCCTCCGCGTGTGTCGCGGGACTACTTTTTCCCCCTCCACGACGTCCCTCCGCGCTGAAAATCCAGTCCATCGTATTGGGGGAGATAAAATTGAAGGAGGATTGGGGATTTTGATGAGGGTAAAAATAGAAGGGGTGTCTGGTGTTTGATGATTGATTGAAGAGATTTTTGGAGATTGGTGCGGAAGGGTGGAATCGGTGAGGTAAATAAGGCGCGGAGGCTTACATCAAGCGGAGAGAGGGCGTCCCTGGCTGCCATATTTAGAAGTAGACGTTACCATATTAGGGAAAGTTTTCCAAATATGGTAAACGAGGTGGTCCTTCCTTTTCGAATGGTTGCTCCGCGCGCCGCGGCAAAACACCAATCCACTGCTGGTAGCGCTTCCTGCACGCCTTCACCCCGTCCACCCGGGGTTTCTACATGTGTCGAGTACTACCCAAACCCAACTGCAACTGCAGACCGCTATTTGCTACCGAATATAAATACGAGGGCATAAAACTTCGGCTTAACTCGCGGTGTCCTCTGATCTGATCTACTATGTAATCTTTAATATGTAACTAGAACGGTGTGCGCGCTACAAGCGCACTAATAACAATAATAATAATAATATTATTACCTTTTCTTTATAAAAAGAGTCGGTTTATTTTTTCAAAATTTTCTTATGGATTTTACCAGTGGTGTAACTGGTGTTGTCCTAAAAGAAAAAGTGGGCTGGCGGACTGTGGTAAAAAATGACTTTTTTGGTTCAAAATTACGTCAAAGATCCAAATTAAAAAATTTTTAAACCTGCAGTTTTCTGTAATACCTTGTAGATTTTTACAGCAAAGTAAAAAAAAATATTGATATAAAGTTGAATTGTAGAAACTTATACTTTATTGTTAATTTTTTTACTTTTCTACAAGAAGTTACAAGAAAAAAATTAGTTATTTGTATTTAACTGTATTATATTGTTAAACTTTGTTATCCTTTCAGCTTATTTTCCAAAATTCTATTATGGAGTTTACCAGTGGTGTAGTCATGAAAGAAAAAGTGGGCTGGCGCACAGTGGCAAACAATGACTTTTTTGGTTCAAAATTACGTCAAAGACCCAAATTTAAAAAATTTTAAATCCTGTAGTTTTCTGTAATACTTTGTATTTTTATACAGCAAAGTAAAAAAAGTATTGATATAAAGTTATACAAATTTGGAAATGTAGAAACTTATACTTTATTGTTAATTTTTTCACTTTTCTACAAGAAGTTACAAAGAAAAAAATTAGTTATTTGTATTTAATTGTATTATATTGTTAAACTTTGTTACCCTTTTACTATATTTTTCAAAATTAAGTTATGGATTTTACCAGTCCTGAAAGAAAAAGTGGGCTGGCGCACAGTGGCAAAAAAATACTTTTTTGGTTCAAAAAAACGTGCAGCCCACAAATATTCACCGATTTGGACCAAAAAAATTTGAAAAAAAGCTGATAAGATTTCCAAGAGAGCTGCCAAACCTGACTTTTAAATTAGGCTTTCAATTTTTTATAAATAAACAAATATGACGAAAAAATGACAATTTTTTCTATTTGACGTTCCTGGTGCTCGTCAATAACAGGAAAATTGTTAAAATCGCCAAGTTTCATGGAGTAACATTAGTCGAAGATTTTCAATATTATATAATGAACAAACAAAATTATGAACAAATTATTTGTTAAAAGAATGTTTTCTATTACGCCGTATTAAATTGATTTATTAATTATCCATAATTTTAAGTTTTTTAAAGTTATATTCCAAGAAACTTGAATTGAAACAAAATTATGATAAGAAACATTTCTTTCAAGATAACGGTTTTATTATAAACAAATTTAATAAACAAATGCATTATTCCGGCATTTTTCGACAAAAAATTCGTTTATCGATATTAATTGTTTTAATTGAAAACTTTATCATAATTTCAGCAAAATACATAATTTTTTGATCAGTCTTATGATTTTTTAAAAATTTTTATGATTTAAAAAAAAAAATTTAATAAACAAATCCGTTATTGTAAATATCTCTCAAACTAACTCAAATTTTTTCTAAATTGATCATTATTCAATTGTTATTTATGCGTCAAAATTCAATAACTTCACTTACATTTATTGAAAATTTGTTAAATAGAACAATTAAAATTGTAACGTTTAAAGCTTAAATTTAACACTCTGAAATATCAACCACTCAAGGCATTCTATTTTAAATAGTTTAGTTTAATGTTTAGTTTTTGATATTTGATTTATAATCGCTCATTTTTAATAAAAAAGTAAAATATTACTAAATATTCAAGAAAATGTCATCCTTAATTAAAAAAATTCAAATTAAATGGATGAAAATGTAATATTTTAGATTGAAACAATATTTTAATAGGATTTGAAACTCAATAAGAGCGTTTAATTATGGATCTATTAATTTGGAATTGTTTTGAAATAAAAAGTAATTTCTAAAGTTTCAATCGATCGCTTACATTTTTCTAACTCAGTGTATTTTTCAAAATTTTGTTATCGATTGTGCCAGTGGTGTAAAAAAAGTGAAAAGAAAAAAAATTGCCTAAAAGAAAAAGTGGGCTGGAACAAGAACAAAAATAGTTATTTGTATTTAACTGTATCATATTGTTCAACTTTGTTACCCTTTCAGTTTATTTTCCAAAATTAAGTTATGGATTTTACCAGTCCTGAAAGAAAAAGTGGGCTGGCGCACAGTGGCAAAAAAACACTGGTTTGGTTCAAAACAACGTGCAGCCCACAAATATTCACCGATTTGGACCAAAAAAATTCGAAAAAAAGCTGATAAGATTTCCAAGAGAGCTGCCAAACCTGAATTTTAAATTAGGCTTTCAATTTTTTATAAATAAACAAATATAACGAGAAATGGCCATTTTTTCTATTTGACGTTCCTGGTGCTCGACAATAACAGGAAAATTGTTGAAATCGTCCAAGTTTCATGGAGTAACATTAGTCGAAGATGTTTCAATATTATATAATGAACAAAAAAATTATAAACAAGTTATTTGTTGAAAGAATGTTTTCTGCGATTATCCATAATTTCACGTTTTTTATTTATATTGCAAGAAACTTGAATCGAAACAAAATAATGATAAGAAACATTTATCTTAAGATAACTGTTTTGTTATAAACAAATTAATTAAACAAATGCATTATTCAGGCATTTTTCGACAAAAAATTCGTTTTTTCGATATTAATTTTTTAAATTGAAGACTTTATGATAATTTGAGCAAAATACATAATTTGTTGATTAATCTTATGATTTTTTCAAACAAATTCAATGAACAATATGCATTAATCGGGCATCAGTGGACGGGAAAATTCGTTTTTTTCAATGTCAGTCCTCTCGGTTGGGAATTCCATGACAATTTCAGCAACATTCATAATTAGTTGATAAATTTAATGATTTTTTCAAACAAATTTAATAAAAAAATGTATTAATCAGCATTTGTCGACAGAAAAATTAGTTTTTTTCTATGTCAACTTTTTTAATTAGGAACTTTATGACAATTTCAGCAAAATTCATAATTTTTTGATCAATTTAATGATTCTTTTAAACAAATTTAATGAACAAATGCATTATTGTAAATATCTCTTAAACTAAAACAAAATTTTTCCAAATTGATAATTTTTCAATTGTTATTTATGCATCAAAATTCCATGGTTTCACTTCCATTTATTAAAAATTTGATAAATAGAACAATTAAAATTTGTAACGTTCGAAGTTTAAATTTAACACTCTGAAATATTAATGATTCAAGGTAAAATCATGTTTAACAGAAAGAATGAATTTTCAACAAAGTTATTAGATTTTCAACCAAAAAGATAAATTTTCGACCAAGAATACTAATTTTCTACCGAAAAGACAAATTTTCAACAAAATACATGATTTTAAAAAAAAAAATCCCTGGTGGAAAAATTTTTACTAAAAAGTACAGAAAACTAAAACTATTTTTACAGTAATCGATAAATAAATACAATAAGTTAAAACCAAAATTACAGGAAAGTACAACTTTTTTCTATTATTGAGACGGTACTTTTTTTGTATTTTAATGTACATTGTTGCATTCCATTGTAATTTAAATTTTCGACAAGAATTTGCAAAAAATCACAACTTTTCAAGAATCTACAGGAATTTACATGTTTTCAGCCAAAAAGTTGTTCTTTTTCGACCTAGGATGAAAAATATTTAATATATAGAATTCCTGAAAAAAACAACAAGAATTCAACGATTAAATTTAAAATATATATTAAATTTTAAAAATATTTAGAAAATTGCAATGAGATAATTTTAAATTAAGATGCGATCATGCATACGTTATATCGCTATTACAAAAAGGAATGGTAGAATTATTAAAAGACAATAATGAATAATCAATATTAAACAACAAAAAGCCCTACATTAGAAGTTTTTTTTTTCAAATATATAGCAATAGATTGGACACCATATATTTCACTTAAAATGATGTAATTGCAATATTCTCAATATTTGTCACCCTAGGTCGAAAAAGAAACAACTTTTTGACTGAAGAAAAAAAAATCATTTTAAAATTTCCCACCAAAATTAAGACTTCATTTTTATTTTCTTGAATCCTTTAAAGATCATTGAAAAACTTCAACATTTTATTTCGAAACTTTCAGAAATATAAATTTAGTTTTGTATATCTCGAAATATTTTCCAGTTTTAAACTAAGTTTGGATGTTCTCAAAATTTGTAAATATTTCTTAAACTAATTCAATTTTTTTCCAATTCGATAATTGTTCAATTGTTATATATGCATAAAAATTCCATAATTTCACTTACATTTATTAAAAATTTGATAAATAGAACACTTAAAATTGTTTAAAGTTTAAATTTAACACTGCAATATTATCGATTCAAGGCTTTTTCATTTTAAATAATATAGTAAAATACTAATAAATATTTAAAAAGATGTCATCATCAATTAAAAATTTTCAAATTAAATGGTTAAAAATGTAATATTTTAGATTGAAACAATATTTGAATAGGTTTTTGAAATTCAATAAGAGCATTTAATTATGAATCTATTAATTTGAAATTGTTTTAAAATTAAAAATATTTTCTAAAGTTTCAATAGAACGTTTACATAAATAAAAAAAATTCTCTGAACCAAAAAAATCTAAGCCTGCATAAAACTTATAGAATATCTTTTGAATATAAATAAAAATGTATAAACAATATTTTTTTTGAATAAAGAAGGTGGGAATTCCACACTTTCACAGAAATTGCCCATATGTTTCGAGTCCTTCAACATGTTTTTTAAATTTTATATATAAATGAACAATTCAAATTATAAAATCTCTTTATTCATTATTTTCTATCATTCTGTGATAGTTTAATGTCTCTATGAAAATTTAGATTCACAATAATAGGTAAAACTCGAAGAATAAATTCAAATGCCAAGGAGTGTCCTGATTTTGAAACTGTGCACAGAAAAGCAATTTATAATATATTTAATAAAATATTTATACAGAAGAAAGAATGGGCTGCCCAGCTGCAACTGTATTTTTCGAAAGAAATTTTGAATTTTTTCACTTTTCTTGGAAATGGTAGAAGATATCATAAATGAGTAAGGAAACTTTTTGTAGAACTTTTTTAACTGTGCCAATTATTCCGTTCACATTTTTTCGTATCTGTTATTGTCTGCAAAAAAATGCGGAAATTTGATTTCATGAAAAAAATTCTCCTGGCCACAAAAATTATTTAGCCTGCATAAAACTCACAAGATATGTTTCTTATCATTACAAAAAACATAAGTGTGGGGTTTTTGAGAAAATTGAATTTTTTATATTTTACTTTTAAATATGTCAATAAGGTCAAGAACTTATATAAAACAGAAATTTTTTTGATTTTTTTAAAGAACAAAGACAATATTCAAATAAGCATAACTTCGTAAAAAATATGTTTTCACAAATCGGAAAAATACGCATTGCCTAATTTCCTCTAAAAATCAACATATTTTGTCCCCGAGAGATTCAGCGACTTCAATTGTAGAACCTGATTGATTTGAAATGGAATTGGTCATTTTTTTTTTTAATACCTTTAAGCAATTTCCCTTTCGGGGTAGGCGTGCCACTACCCGATTCGGGTAGTGTTTCTAGGGGGATTATTTACTACTAGTACTACTAGTGTGGGCTCACAACACCCACGACGGGCCAACAGCACGCAGTATTCCCGAACGGTCACCCATCCAAGTACTAACCGCACCCAACACTGCTTAACTTCAGTGATCTTACGAAAACTGGAGTTTTCAGCGTGGTGTCGTTAAATTTAAATATTCAATAATCAAAAATGCATTATTTGGGCATCTGTCGATGGAAAAGTTCTAAGAAACTTAAACTGAAAGGACTGAGATTGAAAAAAACGTGTTTGTCGACAAATACCCAAATAATGCATATGTTAACAAATTTGTTTAAAACATCATAGAATTCATCAACAAACTATGAGTGTTAATGAAATTATCATTAAGTTCCCAATTAAAAAGACTGACATCGGAAAAAAAACAATTGAAAAAAAAACGAATTTTTCCGCCCACAGATGCCCGAATAATGCATTTGTTTACTAAATTTGTTTGAAAAAATCATAAGGCTGATCAACAAATTATGCATTTTGCTAAAATTGCCATAAAGTTTTTAATTAAAAAAAATTAATATCGAAAAAAAACGAATTTTTTTGTCGAAAAATGCCTGAATAATGCATTTGTTTATAATATGAACAGTTATGATTCAGCTAATGTTACTCCATAAAACTTGGGCGATTTCAAAAATTTTCCTGTTATTGCCGAACACCAGGAACGTCAAATAGAAAAAATGACCGTTTTATTCGTCATATTTGATTATTTATAAAAAAATTAAAAGCCTAATATAAATTCAGCCTTGACAACTCTTTTAAAAATTTTATTAGATTTTTTCCAAATTTTTTGTTGTCCAAATCGATCAATATTTGTAGGCTGTATGTAATTTTTAACTAAAAAAGTCATTTTTTCCCCATTGTGTGAATGTCCCGGAAGTTAGATCCGCAAAATTATTTTTTCAAAAAAATGAAAGTTGTGCTAAATTGTGCTAGACTTGTGCTGATGTGTGCCGTGAACGTTTTTTTGAACAATCAAAAATTACGGGCACAATTTTTAAAAAACGTTTTTTTTGCTAGATTGTGCTAGGCGGCTCGAAGTATACACAATTTTTTGCAGGAAAGAAAAATTCCAAAAACTTAACTGTAACCGAAAAAAAAAACCAAAAAATAGTATTATTTTTAAAAATTTCAAAAAAATAAAACTTGTGCTGGGTTGTGCTCGACAAATGCAGTCTTTATTCCCTTTGACAAAATTACTTGAGATAAACAGTTCTCATATTAAAACTCAAAACGTAAAACTCAAAAAACATAAAAGATCCAAAAATAGTAAAATTGCGAAAAAATTCAATTTCAAACTCATAAAACATACAATACCCTAAAATAATCAAAATTCGAAATTTCCAAACTGATACTGAATTTTTCTCATCGAAAGGTAATCATACTCAGCTAATAAAATTGTGTAAGCCCAATAGTTTTCATATAAAAACCCAAAATGTAAAACTGAAAGTAACTCGAATTTGAAAATTCGCGGTAAGGACAAATAGTGCTTCATTATCAGGAATTTGTCGAGCACAACACAGCACAAGTTTCATTTTTTCGAAATTTGACTATTTTTGGATCTTTTATGTTTTTAGAGTTTTACGTTTTGAGTTTTAATATGAGAACTGTTGACCTCGCGTGATTTTGTCATAGAGAATAAAGACTGCATTTGTCGAGCACAACCCATCACAAGTTTTATTTTTTCGACATTTTTCAAAATAATACAATTTTTTGTTTTTTTTCGGTAACAGTTAGGTTTTTGGAATTTTTCTTTCCTGCACAAAATTGTGTATACTTCAAGCCGCCTAGCTCAACCTTTCTTTTTGCTCTAGTAAGAAGTTGCGGATCTAGCAAAAAAAAAAAATTTTCAAAAATTGTGCCCGTAATTTTGGATTTTTCAAAAAACCGTTCACGGCACAAATCAGCACAAGTCTAGCATAATTTAGCACAACTTTCATTTTTTTGAAAAAATAAGATTGCGGATCTAACTTCCGGCACATATTGTGTGGCGGTACTCTCCATAAGAAAGTTCAACTTTTTGTTTGGAAATTCATGTATTTTGTTAAAGATTCGTCTTTCTTCGTAGAAGTTTAATCTTCTTGGTTAAAAATTTATCTTTTTTCGTTAAAAATGCAATTGTTTAGTTCAAATATCATCTGTTACATTCGTTGAGAATTCATCTTTTTTGGTTGAACATTCAACAATTATTTAGTAGAAAATTAAATTATTTGGTTGAAAATTAACCTTTTTAGTTGAAAAATCATATTTTTGGGTTAAAAATTAAATTTTTTTGTAGATTATTCGTCATTCTGACTTTAAAATTAAATAATCCATGAAAAAAATTTTTACAAGAAGGCACAACATTTCTATACATCTGTACTTTTTTGTACAAAAATGTACCAAATTTAACAATAAAATACAGTTAATTACAAATAGCTAATTTTTTTTCTTGAAATTTCTCGTAGAAAAGTAAAAAAATTACACTGTTAAAAATTTCCGCATAAAACATCCACTAAATGTATTGGAAGTTTATTTCCGAAATGTAGGGTTACGCTACAATACATAATGTTGTAGTTTTCAAATGCAACGGATCATGCAGCGATACATGGGTCGGATGAGGCGCATGCGCACAATTTTCGACTTATAAACGCTACAATACATGTATTGCAATTTCAGCATTCCAGAACCGTGTTTGCAATTTTGCCTTACGCTTGTATTGTAGAAGTGTTGGAGAATTCCAAACATTTTTAACAGTGTAGCAATAAAGTATAAGTTTCTATAATTCAAAAATTTTATAACTTTTTATTAATATTTTTTTGTATTATGTTGTAAAATTCTAAAAGTTATATATAGAATTAGAATTAGAAATTAGAAATAGAATATATAGATTTTGTTTTGTTAATGTGAGTGTTTGACGTCATAAAAACACATTTAATTTCACGTGAATTATTGTAGAAAATTACAAAAAAATATAAATTTTTACAAAAAATGCTTCTAGAATACGCATCAACGTTTCCAATTGTACTTTACTGTAAATTTTTGTAAAATATGTAATATATAAGTTTCTACAAGAAACTACAATTAAAAAAAAAGTACATAATACACTTTTACACAGAATTTGTGCTTTTATAATAAATCACATTGAACTGTAGTTCGATTATTGAAAATTGAACCAAAATTGATTTTACAGGACGACTCTGAATCTGTTCAAAATCAAGAAAGTTACTGGTTTTAACGTTAAGCATGGACATTTTTCAATTTGAAAGCCTCAGTAGTTGAACAGATGTGAAGGTTCGATTCTAACTTTACTATTTTTCATTTCAAAACAATTTCAAATTAATAGATTCATAATCAATCGTTAATATTTCAGAGTGTTAAATTTAAACTTTGAACGTTATAATTTTAATTGTTCTATTTAACAAATTTCCAATAAATGTAAGTGAAATTTATTGAATTTTGATGCATAAATAACAGTTGAACATTTATCAATTTGGAAAAAATTTGAGTTAGTTTGAAAGACATTTACAAGGCTTGAGAAAATCCAAACTTAATTTAAAACTGGAAAATAAAAAAATAAAATACTCAAAAAGTCTTTTCTATTCATGCGTCAATTTTGAATTATGTCGACGAAAAAAGTTTTTCTGTTTGAAACAGCGATGATTCAAATATTAAAAGAGAGCATAGGGTAAGAGCACCAGTTATTGGCACCTTAAGAGGAAATTTAGACTTTAGGAAATAAATAAACACATAAAATATTGAATTCTGAAATAGTGATAATCATACCGGCACTCCAAATTTTATGCAGAACACACTGGAATATTGAATTATTATTCAAAGATGAAAAAAACTTGAAAAATTATTAAAAATAAGCATGAAGTCTCAAAATTTTAGTGCTTGGCACTGCTGACCCCAGTTATTGGCACCCCTCGTCACCAGTGATTGGCACTACACTCACATAACCTCTTCAAACTTCTGTAATTGCATTAAAACATTGATAAAAACAAATTGTGCATCTGAAAATATGAAATAAATTTTCTATTAATAATTCTAAATTTAGTATTTTATCAATTTTGTTTTTGGACAAGCCAACATCTTTGACAGCAGCTATAAAGCCTAGCCATGTCACATATCTATTCTTCGGCTTATGTTTTTCTTTCCTCAGAGATACTCTCTGACGGGCAATAGTATGGCAATAAATAAAATAAAAACCATAAATGTTACTCATTTTCTACTTTAAACTAGAAAAATGAATAAACAAATTCAAACATGGATAAATAAATATAGTCAAAATAAATCGCCCACCGATTAAATAAAAACTTTGGCTATTTATAATAACATGAATTCCTGCGTAACATTTAAAACATTTTAACACAATATTATTAAACACAATATGTATAAAGATAATAAAATTCCATTTATAATTTAAATGAAACCAATATTTACCTATACCTCGAGGCCTAAAAAGAATAATAAATTATCTGAACAGAACTTTGGAGGTTACGATTACCGGTATATAAATGACAGCTTCATTTATTATAATTATTAGCTAATTTTTCTTCTACCTAGTAACGACTTTTGTTGTTCCGGCACTTTTAACACTTCATTTTATCAGAAATACGTGAAATGGCTCATGTCAACACAAGGTCTTGAGATTACATAACCTTACTTTTTTCCGGCGAGGCAGGGGTGCCAATGAATGAAATCATTCCCGAATTGCATGGTCTGGTCATTGGCACTGGGGTGCCAACGACTAGAGACCATACTTTTTATATTAATTTCCATTGGCACCCCCCCTAAAATTAATAAATAAATTATTGCCGAGGTTCATTCCTTATTTTGATTATATTGCAAGTATTTCTTTTATATATTCACAAAAATTGGAACAGATTCACTTGTTCACAACGTTGTTTGAACAAAATAAAAAAATGTTGTCAGCTAAACATTTTCTTTAGAAAACCGGATAAATTCTTGGCACCCTAAGAACTGAAGTGAATTCATTATTTTATAACTAAATTTGACATTATTTTGTATGAATTATATATTTCGGTACACGCAGAAATAATGGTAGAATAAAAATAATACCAGCAAAATACGATAAATGTTTGCATTTTCTTGAAATTTAACAAAAATGAGAGAGGGTGCCAATAACTGGCGCAGTGCCAACCACTAGTGCTCTTACCCTAACTTCCTTAATCTTCAATAATTAAAGTGAATTAATATTCTAGGTCAATCGATTTGTCCCGAATCAAGGAATCTTTTCCGTTCTTGCATCAATTTTGAATTATGTTAGTGAAAAACGTTTTACTATAAAAAACCATATTTTCAAGTATTATGCATTACCATAGTTTCCTTACTCTTCAAAATGTATAAATATTATAGGTCAATCGATTCGTCTCGAATCAACACATCTTTAATATCATAGGTAAATCGATTGGTCTCGAACCAAGGAATCTTTCATATTCTTGCATCAACTTTGAATTATGTTGAAGAAAAAAGTTTTACTATAAAAAACCGCATTTTAAAATATTTTGCATATGCATATTACCATAGTTTCCTTACTCTTCAATAAAATTGATTAATATTATAGGTCAATCGATTCGACTCGAATCAACACATCTTTTCTGTTCTTGCATCAACTCTAAATCATGCTAATGAAAAAAGTTTTACTATAAAAAACAGATTTTCAAAATATACATATGAATTACCATAACTTCCCTAATAATACTCTTTGATAAAATGTATTGATATTATAGGTAAATCGATTGGACTCGAATCAACACATCTTTTCTATATTCTTGCATCAACTTTGAATTATGTTGATGAAAAAAGTTTTACTATCAAAAAACCGATTTTCATAATATATAAATTACCATAACTTCCCTACTCTTTAATAAAACGTATTAATATTATGGGTCAATCGATTCATCTCGAACCAAGAAATCTTTTATATTTTCGCATCAACTTTGAATTATGCTAATGAAAAAAGTTTTACTATAAAAGCCAATTTTTAAAATATTATTGAGTGCTACAAAATATGCTAAGAATATTTTTAGAAATCCTTCGGTCATTTTGTGACATCCATACACACATACACATCCGGACAATTTCTTAAAACATTGTATTGAGGAAGATTCAATAAAATGAATAAAATTTTTTTGGAAAATGTCACAATTTCAAAGCTTTCTCTCGGAGGAAGCAAAATAAGCCATTTAATTTTTTTTGGCAAACAATTTCTGAAGAAAGCAGAACCATAATTTAAAAATGTTCATTTTTTGCGAACATAAGTCGTCTTTGTGAAATCTTTTGGAATATTTTTAAATTTTTGTAAAATCTTTAAAATCCTTGACATCTTCAAAATCTTTGGAATCTTTGTACAATTTTTTGAAATATTTATGAAATCTTAGATTGTGAATTCTTTTTTGTTTATTTGAAATCATTGCTGGAAAGTTATGAAATCTTCTCTTACTGAAACCTTTTCAAATCATACAAAATCGTTGACATTTTTTAAATATTTGAAATCCGGTGTAGTGTAACGTTTCTGAAATATTTGAAATTCTTGGATTTTTTAATCCTTATGCATCCTTTGAAACATCTGTGAAATCTTTTGTATTCGTTTGAACTCACAGGAATGTTTGAAATCTTTATGAAATCTTTGAAATATTTGTGAAATTATTCTTTAATCATTGTGAAATCTTCTCAAATTCGTTGAAACCTTTTGAAATCTTTTAAAATCTTTGAAATATTTCGAAATCTTAGAAATCTGGTTTACGATATCCTTTTTAAACCCCTCAAATCCTTGAAATCTTCTAAAAGCTTTAAAATCTGTATGCGTTAGAAATCTTCGTAAAATTTTTAAAATCTGGTATACATGCCTTTTTCCAATATTTGAAATCCTTGAAATCTTTAAAATCTTTGTGAAATTTTCGAAAACTTTGTGAAATTTTTAAAATCTAGTGTATACGCCTTTTTTGAATCTTTCAAATCTCTGTGAAATCTTTTGAAATATGCATGGAATCTTTCTGAAATCTTTTGTCTTCGTTTGAAATCACTGGAATATTTAAAATCTTTGTGAAATCTTTTGAAATATTTAAACAAAATTTTAATCGTTTCAAATCTTTGAAATGTTTAGAAGTCTTAGAAATCCGTTTTTTTCAAACCTTTGAAATCCTTGAAATCTTTTGAAAGCTTCAAAATCTTTATGAAATGTTCGAAAACTTTGTGACATTTTTAAAATCTAGTGTATACGCCTTTTTTGAATCTTTGAAATCCTTACAATCTTGATGAAATGTTCAAAATCTTTGGAGAATCTTTAAAATCTAGTGTAGCCGCCTTTTTTGAATCTTTGAAATCTTTGTGAAATCTTTTGACATATGTATGGACTCTTTCTGAAATCTTTTGTATTTGTTTGAAATCACTGGGATATTTAAAATCTTTGTGAAATCTTTTGAAATCTTTCAAAAAATTTTGAAATCGTTTCAAATCTTTGAAATGTTTCAAAGTCTTAGAAATCCGTTTTTTTCTCAAACCTTTAAAATCCTTGAAATCTTTTGAAAGCTTCAAAATATTTGTGAAATGTTTGGAATCTTTGTGAAAATTTAAAAATCCAGTGTATACGCCTTTCTTGAATCTTTGAAATCCTTGAAATCTTGATAAAATGTACTAAATCTTTGGGAAATTTTGTTCGATATCTTTGTGGAATCTTTTGAAATCTTCTAAAATAATTTGAAATCATTTCCACTCTGAAGTGTTTTGAAACCTTGAAAATCTGCTTTACTATATACCCTTTTAAAAATCTTCAAAATCCTTGATTTCTTATAAAAGCATGTAAAATCTTTGTGAATTCTTCAAAATCTGGTGTGCACCCTTTTTTCAAATTTTCGAAATGCTAGGAAAAGTTTTTGAAATCCTTGTGAAATCTTTCCATATATTCTACAATGTTTTGAAATCGTTTAAAATCTTTGAAATTTTTTGAAATCTTAGAAATCTGTTTATTATACCTTTTTAAAATCTTTACAATCCTTTAAATCTTTTGAAAGGTTGGAAATCTTTGTGAAATTTTCGATACCTTTATAAAATCTTTCTGAAATCTGGTGTAGATGCCTTTTTCAATCCTTTGAAATCCTTGAAATCTTTGTGAAATCATTCTTAAATATTTTGAATTCCTTAAAATCATTGAATTCTTTGAAATCTTTGTAAAATCTTTTGAAATCCTCTAAAATTTTTTGAAATCGTTTGAAATTGTTTGAAATCATTAAAATTTTTTGAAATCTTAGAAATCCTTGAAGTCTTGATGAAATGTTCGAAATCTTTAGGAAATTTTTTGAAATCTTAGAAATCCTTGAAGTCTTGATGCAATGTTCGAAATCTTTAGGAAATTTTTGTGAAATCTTTGAAATCCTTGTGAAATCGCTTGAAATATTTGAGTAATATTTCTTAAATCTTTGTTTGTGAAATTTTCCGATTCGTTGAAATCATTGAGTTATTTGAAATCTTTGTGAAATCTTT
>CAKNXH010084095.1:0-18886 GCA_932178445.1 Andricus quercusramuli
AAGTTATGGTAATTTATATATTTTGAAAATCGGTTTTTTATAGTAAAGCTTTTTTCACTAGCATAATTCAGAGTTGATGCAACAATATAAAAGATTCCTTGGTTCGAAGCGAATCGATTGACCTATAATAATAATTAATTTTATCAAAGAGTAGGGAAGTTATGGTCATTTATATATTTTGAAAATCGTTTTTTATAGTAAAACTTTTTTCATTAACATAAGTCAAAGTTGATGCAAGAACAGAAAAGATGCGTTGATTCGAGACGAATCGATTGACCTATAATAATAATACTTTTTTCAGTAACATAATTCAAAATTGATGCAAGAACGGAAAAAATCTCATAATTCGAGGCAAATCGATTGATCTATAACAATAATAATACACTTTATTGAAGATTAGGGAAGTTCTGCTCATTTATAATATCTGAATCATCAGCTTCAAACAGAAAAACTTTTTTCATCGACATAATTTAAAGTTGATGCATGAATAGAAAAGACTTTTTGATCATAAATTTTCAAATAGAGTAATATTATGACAATTTTGGTGAAGAAATCATAATGCTGGGAAAGGGATAGGGTGCGACAGAACTTTTCCTTTCCCTTTGCCAGCTCAAAAAATTATTATTTCGAACGCAAGATTTTATTTGCCTGATTTGTCTTTGTATTTAAAACATTTTTTGTATTATTTTGTAATTTTTCAGTTTTGGTAAATTTCTATTTTTAAATTCAGCAAAATGAAGACTTTGGTTTGTCTATTATTGAAAAAAATAACAAATGCTTCCTCTATGAGGAAGCAGATACATTTGCTAACGGGAAGCAAAGTGCTCGTGAAATGAGCACCATATAATTATAAATACAAACAAAGTGGAAACACTCGAGATCGAATTCACAGCTAGTTTAGACAGTAATCTGAAAAACGCTTAACGTATCAAGTTTGTAAACTTCACATGAACATAAATTTAATGCATGCAATTTTTTAAGTCAAATAAATAATATTGTAAAAGCCTTTAAGTCTGTCCCTCAATTTTTGCGATTTCAGACATCATTACCGTACGTCTTTTTTTCTAGTAAAATATTGTAGTTGCAGTTGAGTAATAAATACAAAAATATTAAGCGTATCGTTTAATACAAGATTTTATAAAATTAAGCTTAACATATTAACCCTCTTTTTTGTCAGTCTGATATTAAAACGTTAAAAACCATCGAAGGGGTGAAAAAAAATTATAAAAACCATTCCGTTACTTGCTTGGCGGTGTTTTCTTTCATAATTAGGTGACTTTTCATAATTAAAATTTTTAATTTTTTTATAAACATTAAAAAAAGGTTAAACTTCAACAGTTTTCTGGCATCATTACCATACGGTACAATAGAACAGCGTACGACTGATTATATGCGGTGCGCATGGATTCATTATTAGTTCTTATTTTCATAACTGCCCCTTTTGGATTTAAAATTTGTATATGAGATAAGATAAATTTCCGTTATGAAATATTTAATTCCTAATAATAATATTATTGCCACTGTAGGTGCTAAAATTTGCCTACAATTTGACAATTACCCATATGCCATGGAGGAGAGCCTTCTTAATGGATCGGGCAATATTTTTGGAACTCACCATGAAAAGGTGCTCTCCTGCTTGCTATGTAGTATACTATTTCGTCATACCTGAATCGAAAATTCGACTTTCAATACCTGTGAAGCGGGTCGGAAATTCAATTATCGACCCGCTCCACAGGCAACTCAATTCGAATTTTCGATTATCGATATGATGATAAATTGTATGCAAATGTATTATATCTACCAATTTTCTTAGAACCACTTCACACTGGGATGCTTATTTCTGGTTCAAATCTTAAAAAATAACATTGGAAATATACAAATTAAATTTATGGAACAACGAAACAATTTGCAATAAAATGTATAACAAATTTTTTCCTATAGGATGCGCACCTTTTATTTAACTATAAAAACAAGACAATGGAAATACGTCTGTTTTAATACCAATGCATATTAAGAATTGTAATAATAAACATTCATTGAAATGATACATCTTTAAAGGTAGCTGCAAGTAGAATTCAATCCAAAATAAGGAACAAATATTGATATAAATTAATAAATAATGTGGAAAAGTTCGCATAGTGGACAAAATCAAGTGCGAAGCACGAGTTACGTGATGATGATGTATTCGTCAAAGCCGAAGAAGCCTTAACAACAGAGAATTTACAATCACCAAATTACATTCGTCCATCAAGCTAGCACTTCCACAATCGAATTTTTTGGATTCTTGATAGCTCAGAAATCTGCTCTTTTTTTGCGCACGAATTAAAATTTTTGGGCTCCTTTACTCTTTTCAAAAAATCAATTTGGTCGTGGAGGTGCTAGCTTACATAAGCCTAGCACCTCCACTTCCTAAAATAACAAAATAATTTAAAAATTAATTCCACTAGAATTTTGGGCTTTTGAAATCCGCAAAAAAATCTCCGAAACAACCCTTAAGTTCCAAAACCAACCCGCTTCAAGAAATTGGAACTTTTTATCAATTCAATCCCGGCTTATTTCTGTGCTTTTTTCGGCTCCTCAAAAATAACGAATCCAATTTTTGTGCTCCAAACCTTAACGTTCAAAATCAACCCCTTTGTATCACATAGATATGACTTTCTCAAAAAATAATCTCCTTGAGAATTTCTTTTAGCCCAAAACCGCCTGCCTAGTAAATTAAAAATCAAACCTGTTGCCACTGGAACGAATTAGAATAAAATTAGCAAACAAAATATTTTCTCTTTGCTAAGAATCCAGTTGCCAGACGATGATGAAGAAAGTTGGGTCAAACTCCTCTACATAAAAATTAAAGATTTCACCAGAAACAAGACCTGGAGCATACTTAAATTTCACATGGAAGATCCCTTCATCCAAATTACGGAACGTGTACGCATCGGAGATATGTTGAATTTTCTATTACAGAAAAAATTCACAGAACACACATTTTTCCTGTGCGAACGACCTGACAAAAAATTGAGTGAAGAAGAGACACAAAATCTGTTGAAAGAGGCACACGGAAACGTGGCCACCGGCCACTTTGGCGAGAATAAGACAATCAAAAGACTACGCGAACAAACATCGTGGGAAAATATGGAGGAAGATATAATCGACTTCGATAAGAAATGCCAAACATGCCAACCCGAGAAATTGACCAGAATTCGTCCCAAGGTTAAAGATATAGTTGGCTCATTACCGGAAACAACGAGTGGAAACAAATATATTTTATCCATTCAAGATGTGCATATGAAATATATAATTCTTATAGCACTGTGGGAAACGACAAGCGAAAGCATACTAACACATCTGCTAGATCACCACATTTACATATTTTTTCCGCCAAAGCACATCTTAACTGACCAGGGCGCTAACTTTGTATCGGAATTGCAGTACAAGTCCGATTAGTTGCAGTCCGATAAGTGTACACTCCCTTTAAAACGTCAACACATGCACGGCACGCACTATAATTGGGGTTCTCCCACTACGTGTGCTATTTTGCTTATGATTTGCGCATCATTCTTACGCATGCCCGCACCTAATATCGTGCTACTAGAGAGGGCATACATGGCCGATAATGAGACGGAATGGAATCAAAACTTGAACCTTATATGCTTAGCATTTAATACCGCAGTCCATGAAAGTACAGGTTTAACGCCGTTTGAAATGACATTCGGAAGAAAAGCCAATTTATCTTCAGCGTTAGCAACAACCACGTCGTTAACCCATCAACAACTGTTAGATATTTGGCGAAAGGGACATGAGGAATATTTGGAAAGAGGGAGAACTGCCATTCAAAAAACACAGGAACAATCAAAAAGGCAGCAGGATGCAAAAATAATTATTAGTAATCCTCTTTTCGAACCAGGAGATTTAGTATTATTGCATAATGACAGTAAAGAAACAAAATTAGCGAGCGAATGGCTCGGACCCTACACCATATGCAAACGCGTTCGTTCGTCTGATTATGAAATTCTATACAATAATCAGCATCACACTGTACACGCTAATAGGTTGAAACCCTTCTACCAATAGTTTGATCGGTTCATTTTATGTTTTCTTTTAGAATTCATTTCACTTGGTTACTGCTGTCACTTCTTTCGATTACATCTGCAAACGTGACCCTCACTTCACTCGATGGTTCCACCATATTCATCGAGGACCTTGGTACAGCGAATTGGTCGTTGATCAATACATAATTTTCATTTGGGATTACGGCGATAAAATTATCCCCCTTTCGTAGTATTATAGAAATTAAGTGATTTATTTTATAGATATCTTTCTCAAAAATCGGCATTTGAATTGAGTAGACAAATCTATTATTTATCAATAAAACAGTTTCTTCGGCAATGTCAATCAAATGTTGATAATTTCCTTCTACTGACTGAATGCTATGTTTTTCGTTGTTTTCCTCTTCGAATTGTTTAAATCCCTCTATAGGTGTACTCGGAGGTAGGATTTGGGAATGTATAATTTCGTGTTTACCGACATTTGTTGCATCAATTAATAATGATATGTCTTCACTTAATTCTGATATAACAACTGTCATAATTGTGATCTGATTAGCCATTACTATGTTTTCGATATTTTCATTAATCTTATTGGCTAACTTGTTCTAACTATGCACAATGTTTTTATTTTTAAAAAACAAGGAATCTACGTCGTGCGCGGCTCAATTTAAAATAGTCCTAATTACTTTAGTCTGATTTTGAAGCGACATTTTTAACATTTTGTTTTGGGAATACAATTGGCCGAGTACATGGTTGATATGATCTAAATCACCTTCGGATAGTGTTCCGAAAAGTGTCTTTGAGATGCTTCCAACAAAATTAAAAGCTCCCCTTTTGTAACGATTTTTTCCTAATAGCTGAAAGAGTAACAATCTTCAAGTATTTAACCTTTTAATTTGGGATTTTAAGGTTACTAGTTTAAATTGCTCCAAACATTGATTACATCGTTCGAAGACCGATTTATACAAGAGATTAGTTTGTTCGTATCTTTTGTCAATATTGTGTGTGTCAACGGATGAAATGAAAGTGTGGTAGATTTTCGCTGTACCAAGGTCCTCGATGAATATGGTGGAACCATCGAGTGAAGTGAGGGTCACGTTAACAGATGTAATCGAAAGAAGTACAGCAGTAACCAAGTGAAATAAATTCTAAAAAAGAACATAAAATGAACCGATCAAGCTATTGGTAGAAGGGTTTCAACCTATTAGCGTGTACAGTGTGATGCTGATTATTGTATAGAATTTCATAATCAGAGGAACGAACGCGTTTGCATATGGTGTAGGGTCCGAGCCATTCGCTCGCTAATTTTGTTTCTTCACTGTCATTATGCAATAATACTAAATCTCCTGGTTCGAAAAGAGGATTACTAATAATTATTTTTGCATCCTGCTGCCTTTTTGATTGTTCCTGTGTTTTTTGAATGGCAGTTCTTCCTCTTTCCAAATATTCCTCATGTCCCTTTCGCCAAATGTCTAACAGTTGTTGATGGGTTAACGACGTGGTTGTGGCTAAGGCTGAAGGTAAATTGGCTTTTCTTCCGAATGTCATTTCAAACGGCGTTAAACTTGTACTTTCACGGACTGCGGTATTAAATGCCAAGCATATAAGGTTCAAGTTTTGATTCCATTCCGTCTCATTATCGGCCATGTATATTTTTAACAAATCTTTAATTGTTCCGTGAGTTCTTTCGAGGGCTCCATTGCTTTGTGGATGGAAAGCAGTTGTTTTGATATGCTTGATTCTAAAAAGGTTTTCAAATTTTTGAACTACAGTAGAAGTCCGATAAGTTTCTCATTTCGGGGCTGCAGGGGCGGAAAATTCCAGGAATTGCGGACTTATCAAATGCCCCCTCTAGTAGCACGATATTAGGTGCACGCATGCATAAGAATGATGCGCAAATCATAAGCAAAATAGCACACGTAGTGGGAGAACCCCAATTAGTATGCGTGCCGTGCGTTGACGTTTTAAGGGGAGTGTACACTTATCGGACTGCAACTAATCGGACTTGTACTGTAATTCCGATACAAAGTTAGCACCCTGGTCAGTTAAGATGTGTTTTGGCGAAGAAAATATGTAAATGTAATGATCTAGCAGGTTTCTTAGTATGCTTTCGCTTGTCGTTTCCCACAGTGCTATAAGAATTATATATTTCATATGCACATCTTGAATGGATAAAATATATTTGTTTCCACTCGTTGTTTCCGGTAATGAGCCAACTATATCCATCGCGATTTTTTCATTTGGCTGCGTCGGCATTTCCGGAATGACTGCTTCAACCTTGGGACGAATTCTGGTCAATTTCTCGCGTTGGCATGTTTGACATTTCTTATCGAAGTCAATTATATCCTTCTCCATATTTTCCCACGATGTTTGTTCGCGTAGTCTTTTGATTGTCTCACTCTCGCCAAAGTGGACGGTGGCCACGTTTCCGTGTGCCTCTTTCAACAGATTTTGTGTCTCTTCTTCACTCAATTTTTTGTCAGGTCGTTCGCACAGGAAAAATGTGTGTTCTGTGAATTTTTTCTGTAATAGAAAATTCAACATATCTCCGATGCGTACACGTTCCGTAATTTGGATTAAGGGATCTTCCGTGTGAAATTTAAGTATGCTCCAGGTTTTGTTTCTGGCGAAATCTTTAATTTTTATGCAGAGGAGTTTGACCCAACTTTCTTCATCATCGTCTGGCAACTGGATTCTTAGCAAAGAAAAAATATTTTGTTTGCTAATTTTAATCTAATTCATTCCAGTGGCAACAGGTTTGATTTTTAATTTACTAGGCATGCGGTTCCTTTTCCAGATTGCGTATTCGTTCTGAATTTCTCTTTCATCTATCGGTTCGTAATTTCGCAATCTTTCAGAAATTGGTTGGTTATTTTCGCCTGATGATGATGATGTATCAATCTCATCGACTTCTTGGGAGTCATTTACTTAATTTATTTGTGCATTCTGTCCCAATTAGTCTGAGAGGTTTCGATTTTGAATAGGGTGCATTCTTGAAAGAGCGTCAGCTGCCGTGTTTTCCTTTCCTTTTTTATACACGATCTTGTATGCGTATGCTTCCATCTGAAATCTCCACCTCATCAACCTGGAAGAAGAGTCTTTCACGTTAAAAAACCACGTCAAAGTTCTTGAGATGTAGCAAACTCGGTGTTCCTGTTGAGATAAAATTGCCCCCAGCCCAACATTACTTGCATCAATGGGCAGAGTAAATGTGTCCTTAAGGTCAGGATATCTTAATACCGGTGCTGAGCAAAGAGCATCTTTCAACATAATAAAACTTGTTTCGCAAGATGGCATCCAATTGAAAGATTGATTTTTCTTCGTCAGTGCTGTCAATGGTTTAGCTATCGTGGAGAAGTTTTTTTATACATTTTCTGTAATATCCAGCTAGTCCCAAGAAAGACATGACTTCTTTTTGTTTCTCGGGTCTTTTGAAATTTTGGACAGCGGATAATTTATATGGGTTTGGTTTCACTCCGTTTTCCGTGATCACGTGTCCCAGGTATTCCAGTTCCGGTCGAAGAAACTCACATTTGTCTGGTTGAAGTTTGAGTCCAGTAGCCCGTAAACGTTCAAACAAAATAACGTGATTTTCGTTGTGTTCTTGGTGTGTGCTTCCAAAGACAACAATGTCGTCCAGATAAGCGAAGCATATTTTTCTTACTAGTCCCCTTAATTCTGTGGTCATCATTCTTTGAAATGTGGCTGTAGCGTTTTTGAGCCCGAACGGCATGCGGTTATAGTGAAAATGTCCTTCAGGAGTAGAAAATGCGGTATATTTTTTTGAGTCCTCGTTTATTGGAATTTGGTGAAATCCTGAGCTCAAATCAAAGGCTGAAAAGAATGTTGCTTTTCCCAAGTGGTCTAAAATTTCGTCGATTACAGGAAGTGGGTAGGCATCTTGATCTGTTTTTTCGTTCAATTTCCTGAAATCAATCACAAGCCTCCATTTAGGTTTTCCTGACGCGTCGCGTTTTTTCGGGACTACCCAAAGTGGTGAATTGAATGGTGAGTCCGTGGCTTCCATTATTTTCTTGGTTAAAATTTCGTTTACTTGATTTGAAATTTCTTCTTTGTGACATTCCGGGTGTCGCGGTTGACGTATATTAATATTTGCTTCGTCTTTCACGATGATTTTATGTGACGCGAGACTTGTGCATGGTGGTCGGTCTCCTTGAAGTGAGAAAATGTCGTGATAAGAGATCTCTATTTTTTGAATCTGTGTTTTGTGGGCATCTTCAATGTGTTCAAGTCTCAAATTTCCATTCAATGATTTCAATCCAGCGTTTGATTCCTTCTGTGTAATGTAAGTTACACGCTCTTCTCGTTCTGGGCCAACATGGATAAACTTGTAATTTATCTCTTCGTCACTGAATCTCAAATCTATTTTGGTATCGTTACTAACAGGAATCATAACTTGTGAGTCAACAATACGGTAAATAGAGTTTGGAATGTAGGGATTATCTTATATGAAAATGTGCCCCTGCTTTTTGTTTGTTTTCACGGTTATCATTTTTATGGTGTTTTTTGGGATGAGGATACTGTCGTACTCTAAGGGATAGACCATATCGTCTAGTTGGAGGGACCTGTTGGACAAGTTAAACTGATAAGAGTATAGGAATGTTGTTCCAATGGTGCCTTCCTCTTTCCCTTGAAACTTAAATTTGGTGGCTTCGTTTGTCCGGTGCTTATCATTTCCCATTGAAAACTCTTCGTCCATTGAAATTCTCTGGTGGTATTTATTAATGCAATTTTCTTTTATTAGATTTATCGATGCACCACTATCGACTAATAATTTTACAGGTTTAGTTGCTCCGTGTAATAGTCCTCTGATAGAGTATAATCTTCCAGATATTGCTGATATTCTGTCTCCGTCTCCATTTCCGTTTCCTGAATATCTTCTTCCGTTTCTCCTTGGAGATAATTCACGCGATTCGGAGGTCGACTTCCCGAGGCTTTTGTATGAAAATTTGGTTGCTTGGAGAAACATTGATTTTCGGTGTGTCCAGGTTTTTTACAGTGACTGCAAAATAACTGGATTCTCTGCTGCAAAGGTATGCTGTGATTTGGAGGCTTATTTAATGAAGGGTATTTTTGTTTACTGAATTGAGAGTTTGAGGATTGAAAAGGAGATTTATTGAGGGTTGTGCGAATAGGTAGTTGGGGTTTAATCGTGTCTTTGGATAAGCGAATATTAATTCTTTCAGCTAACCAGACTTCTGATTGGATTGCCATTTGTTGTGCTTCTCTAACATCGCTATAATTTTTGCTTGAAACTCGGTCTGAAAGTTCTTCTCTTAAACTCATTATGTATTTTTCGAGAACTGTTTGCTCTTCATTTTTTATGCAAATTTCCCGTTCGTGTGCTAGAGGGTTTTTTGATTGTACAGCGTACAGAAGTTCGTGCATTCTTTGGTTGAATCTTCCATTGAAGTGCTGCGTACTTTCCCCAGCTTCTTGGACTACTTGTGATAGTTTGGTGCGATGAGTTTGTAGTGATTCAGTAGTTCCAAAGTTAGTTCTGAGAACTTTGAAAAGATCATCATAATCTTGAATCGATAAGAAACGAATAGATTTTTCCGCTTCCCCTTCGATTTTTTCTGCAATGATCCAGTCTAATAAAACTCCTGGATTTGAACACTGCGATTTAATTCTTTTCACAAGAGTTAAAGGGTTCAACTCCCATATCGTCTCGTCCATTAAATTTTTTAATTAATTTCACTGCATCTCTCGCAGGGATAGTTTCGCTCGTGGTCGAAATTCTTTAATTCGAACTTCGTGAGAGCCTGTCACTTATAAGGATGGCTTCATTTGGGGTTGTTACTCTTTCATTTGACAACCTCTGTAGAAGCCTAGGGTCAATTTGTTCTCTCTCTAACGAACGTGATGGTTCTGCAAACAATGTGTCGTTGTTACCTACTCTAGATTCTTCATCGTTCTCCTTCTCGCTTTCATCTGAAGTCACAAGATCAAAATTTTTTGCTATCGACCGAATTTCTTCTTTACGCGTATTTATTGCGAGTTCCATGTGGGACATCCGATCTGATAATTTTGTTAGCATGCCAATTATATCGGCATTAGTAAATACAATAGGGGTATCTTCCGTCTGTAAAGTTACGTTCTTCTGATTTCCGGCTGCCATGGTTTTCTTCTTAATAGTGTGTGTGTGTGTTTGTGTGTGTATTTGATAGTGTACCGAAACCTATTAGTTCCCTACTCATGTTAGCGGATGACGGGTGGTGTGTCGCGCCGCGTTATCTAATCTCTATATCGTTCGGTACAATGATATGCTCGCGTGCGCGTATAGTCCGTGGCGAAGTCAGCCCTCTAGCTCGGACTTCCTTTCTCTCCTTTCTCGCACAAATACTCCGCTCCCGCCTCTTGCATCATCCACACATAGTTCCCGTTTAACCTTGCCTCTCTTATTCTCTCTTTCCTTGCTGTCTTCTTTCTCCACATGCTGTTTTCCTTAACCATCTCATATACCTTCCTTCCACGTGCATCCTTCTTAATCCATCCATCTGCAGTCCATTCGTTTTAAAATATATTTCCCTTTCAACCTCCATCTTCCCACCTCTTCGCCTGTTCTCTTTCTCCTACCAACACTCCCTGACCAGCTTACTTCCCCCTCTTTCAAAAATTTCTCCTCATATTTACACGCCCGACTCCCCGTTAGAATCCCTAAATTCGTTCTGCCCATCTCCCTCCTGACAATATGATTAGGCGTGTTTCTTGCCAACCCCAGTGTCCACTTTACATACCTCTCCTGTGGTTGTAAGACAAACGTTCCTGATGTTCCACGCTTCTACAAGTTTAAATACTTATAACTTTAAAAAACAATTTCTTCCATCCAATCGGTGAAATACGTGTCTGAAACCATTTGTAAAAAACATATTTCACTGGGAAACGATTTTGCGACACAAACTCTAATAGTTCGAGATCCCACTGCGTGATGTGATAAGTTTTAAGCTAGGAAGGTAAAAGTTACTAGAAATGAAACCTTACACATGGACGTCGAAGAGACGCCACTGTTGCCAACGCCCAGTCCGGCACAGGTACGATTAATTTGATTCTTTGCTCTCGAATTATTTTTTCAATCGCCCGGCAGCTTCTACTAGAATAAAGTGTGTATAATGTTATGAGGGGCATTACGTGCTTTCAAAAATGTAGTGCTGCTTCCCCCACCTTGTGCTGCCCCACCGGCAGCGGGCCTAAAAGGGATGTTTAAGGCGCTTCGTCAGGCTTGATTTTTAGCCCATGTATTTGTTTGGACATGATTCCCGCTATACGGATGAAGTGTTCGATGTAATATTTGAACCACATAATCGCAAGGGCATAGTGCCCAACAATTCAGTCTCTTTTTTGTTGTTGAAAAATGGTCTTGTTTTTGTTTTTTTCTTATTAATCGAAAATATGCTTTATTTATGCGCCTGTAAACGAGCGATCCGCCACCGGGAAAGTACCCACGGTGAACCGAAAACAGGTGATCCGAATTAGAAAGGAAAATCGTCATATTAAACCATGAACTTTTTCGAGGATGCTTCACCCGAGGGGGTCGGCCTTAACTCATCCGTCCTTTCCACTGTAACGGTGTGACACGATTCGAGCCGCTTGAACGAAATTGATAATTAATAAAATATGCAGAAATTGACTTTTTATATGCTGCATTAGGTTCATTACATAATTACGAGACAATTAAAAAAGATAGAAAAAAATCAGTTAACCCGTTCAATTTCTGTTGGAAGTTTTGGTAATGTTGCATTTTATTCGAGATTACCTTCAATATTGAGAATATTTACCGATTTTCCAAATCACTTTTTTCATTTTTTTTCTTCAAATTATATCATTTTTGAATTTTATCAGCTGATAAAAATTTCATCGATCCATGTTTTGCGCTATTTTAGATATGGTAACAGTATTCATTGTCGGTGGGTGATTTACTGTCGAAGTATCGAAAAAATATAAATAATTTCCAGGATATCGAATCTAATTGTTATAAACAAATGATATTAACAAAATGTAAACGTATTGCAAATTTTGCTTGCAAAGAATATTTGTAACTTGAAATTGCTTGATTTTATCAGCACGATCATCTTTGATCATGAAAATTTGTTCTATGGTATAATTTGTTTGTTTTATAAACAAATTTTATAAAGAAATTCATAGTTTAGTCGTTCAAAGACAAAAAGTAATAGTTTTTTTACAATCATCTTCGAATTACGCAATTGGTGATGTTTTTTGACGGAGAATTCTCGATCGATATTATTTGTTTTTGTTTGAAATAAATCCTATCAATAAATGCATCTTTTGATCATTTATAGATAGAAAGTGATCGTTTTTCTTTCTACTCGTCTTCAAATTACAAAAGTGGTGATTTTTAGTGATGAATAATTGTCAATCGATAATATTTTTTTTTTCTTTAAAAAAATGTTATAAACAAATGCACATTTTGGGCATTTGCAGATAGAAAGTGACCGTTTTTCTTTCTAATCGGCTTACAATTATATGAGAGCTGATATTTAGTGACAAAAAATTGTCAACCATATTACTTGTCAATCACACACAAAAATTTAATAAACAAATGCATAGTTTGACCATTTATTAAAGTGGAGCAAGAATGAATTTGAAATGGATCCTGAAAATGTTTTTGAAGCGAATTCTTCTAACACATAAAAAAACATTTCCAGTGATATCACTTGAAGGCAATAATAACAAACGATCACTTTCTATCTATAAATGGTCGAGCTATGCATTTGTTCATAAACTTTCTCCATAAGAAAAACAAATAATATCGATTCATATTATTTGCATCCTAAGCACTCAATAATATCAGTCATATAATTTAAAAGGACTAAGAAAGAAAAAAGATTACTTTCTGCCAAACAGCGCCTAAACTGTGCATTTCTTGAAATAATTTGTTTGAAAAATGAACAAAATATACTGGGCAACAAATTTTTATGACAAAATATGATCCCGTTGATAAAATTAAGCATTTTCAACTTAAAAATATACTTTGCAAGCAAAATTTGCAATATGTTTACATTTTGTTAATATCATTTGCTTATAAAAATTAGATTCGATATCCCGGAAATTGTTCCTATTTTTTTGATACTTCCATAGTAAATCACCCTAAAACAATGAATACTATTACCATATCTAAAATTACGCAAAACATGGATCGATTAAGTTTTTATTAGCTGATAAAATTGGAATATGATGTAATTTGAAAAAAAAGGAAAAAAGGATTTGGAAAATCGGTAAATATTCTCAATATTGAAGGTAATCTCGAATAAAATGCAACATTACCAAAACTCCCAACAGAAATTGAACAGGTTAATATAATTTGTTTAGAACAATCACATTCGATATCCTGTGAAATATTTATATTCTTTGGATACTGTGACATTCATTCTCGTTGAGAATGGGATTAACGACGTCATTGATTTGAAGATAAAACATAATAATTGAAAAATGTCTCGCTTTCTCTCTTCGTTTATTTATACAAAAACTAGAAAATCACAATAATTAAAAAATATAATCCATGGACGCTCTTGTGCAACTATCACTTATCACTTCTGAACAAAATTGAAAACAATTTTCTACACACAAAATTAAGTTTCAACCAAATTATTTCGAGCTCCGTGGGTCGAATTATATCAAAATATGTCAAAAGGGTATATTCGAAAATGTAGGTCATTACTAACGTCCCTCTATGAGGAAGCAATAATGAATTGATTAATGATGAAATGAGTAATTAATTAATTACTCCCATGTGCAATTGTCTGATCTCCTTGACTCTGACTTTGTCTTTCGATAAAGACCAAAGTAAATCACCCACCGACAATGAATACTGTTACCATATCTAAAATTGCGCAAAACATGGATCGATGAAATTTTTATTAACTGATAATAATTGAAAATTATCTAATTTGAAAAAAAATGAAGAAAATGATTTGGAAAATTGGTAAATATTCTCAATATTGAAGGTAATCTCGAATAAAATGCAACATTACCAAAACTCCCAACAGAAATTGAACGGTTTAACCGATTTTTTCTATCCTTTTTTAATCGTATCGTAATTATGTAATGAAACTAATGCAGCATATGAAAATTCAATTTCTGCATATGTGAATAATTATCAATTTCGTTCAAGCGGCTCGAATCGTGTCACACCGTAACAATGAAAAGGACGGATGAGTTACGGTCGACCATTTTTCAAAAAAAAAAAAAAAAAAAAAAAAAAGACTGACTTGTTGGGCACTATGACTTTGGAATTATGTAGTTCAAATATTATATCGAACAATTCATCCGTGTGGCGGGAATCATGTCAAAACGAATACATGGGCTAACAATCAAGCCTGACGAAGTGCCTTAAACGTAACTAAAGTCGAGAGAAAAAGTCCTGACGTTTCTTCATTACGAGTTTTCCAGTATTGAAAATCATTAAGATCGTGATTATTCTGTACTGTTCCTCTTCGGCACTATTATTATATCGGCCGTTCAACTTCTGAAATGATTCCGCTGAATCAAGAAGCTTCTATCAAAATATTTTTTAGCTTGAAATCTCTGTCCAGAGCCGAGATAATTATTGTTTACATTTTTAGCTCTACTGAGTACAATAATAAAAACCTGAAATAAAAAAATTGGAATTTGTGACGTACATGTTGAAGAATACACATGATTTTTTTCAAAAATCTCATACCCATTTTCGTACTTTTGGAGAACTTCAGAGTTAAGGGTCATTCCATCTTCTTTTTTCAAACACATTTTCCGTCAAAGGAAGGACAAAAAATTTTTGACCCGCAAAGAGCCAATTCATTATTTTGAGTAGCTGAATTCTTTACACACTCTTGGAAAGTTACTTCAAAGAATTCTGTGGGTTATTTAGTTCAAAATTTATTTTAAATATGAAAAAAAGATTGTGAAAGTTAAATAATAGCGAAAAGTGATATTTCTCACGAAAAAATTAATAAGCATTAATACCATTTTCCATGTACAATTATAGTACCAATTTCAAATGTTGAAGGGACTTGAATAAGCTTCAACATGCCTGAAGTCTTTTTGACCCCAGTGTGCCATCGAAGGGTTAAAGGGGTTTGGGGGTCGTCGAATTGGAATACGAAATGAAAATTTTAAAATACAAAATGGCGTATCCCATATGGTGGACCAAAGTTGTAAGACCGCGGAGCTAATATGGCTGACAATTACTGTACGGGGGGGGGGGGGGGTCGCGTCGCTGATTTCGAATCTAAAGTCAAAATGTCAACATTCAAAATGAAGGATCCAATAGGGTGGAATGTCATTGTGAGATACGGCTTCAAAGTACTAGGAACGTATTCACTATGGATGTACTCGTATTACTTCCTCATAGATTTGTGCTCATTTTATGAGCATTTTGCTTCCTCATAAGTATCAAGTAAATTTGCTTCCTCATAGAGGGAGTTTTTCCCTAACACAAGAAAAAATGTATACTTTCAATATTTTTCAAGCTTATGTTTCTGTCTTTACGAAAATTTTATTTTCAGAAAATCAGAGGGCTTATCAAAATGTCAATTGATGTGTTCTGTTACAGTGAACAAATTTTTATCCTACTGTAGTTTTATATTTCAAATTAAACCTCCTTGAGATAATGTAACTTTTTTTAAAAAGCTATTGATTAATCAATAATGGGCTTCGAAAGTTCCCCAATAGATCAATCCACGCGTCTCAAATACGCGAACAAATATATAATATACATGATATTTGTATTCCCAATACTAAAAAAGTTTTCCTTATGTCAACAAGATGAACAATATATTCGTTAAATTTATAAAACGGTATTGCTAGATCATAAGAGGTCATAGTAAGTTCGTCAATAAGTCATTCGACGTGTCTCGAAGATGCAAACAAACATGTCAGAGACAGTACTGTAATATTCCTAATATGAACAAAGTTTTTCTCATCTAAACAGAATACACTAATTTTTTTTAAACTTCATAAATCGGTACTGTTTGGTCATAAAAGGATCACCAATAGGTCAATCAATGCGTCTCAAGGACACGAACAAAAACTCTACATGTAGTATTGTCGTGTTTTGAATATCAAAAAAGTTTTTTCCATATAATCAAAATAAACCATTTTTTTCAAAGTTCATTAATCGGTACTGGTGGGTCATGAAAATTTCATCAATATGTCAATCGATGCTTCTGAAGGACGCGAACAAATACTTTACATAATAGATTTGATAATAGATTTGATACTTTCACGATGATTCATTATAATAAATTTAAATTTAGAATTTAAAATTTAAAGATTTTTCGGGTTTCAATCGTGTGCGACACTATGAATGTTGCCGACGTTTCGTGAACATTGCAGTTCACATCTTCAGGGCTGACCTGAAACTGAGGTTTCAGGTTATGTTGTTCTTATATATGTATTCTCTACGATGCCTGTGATTGGCCAGAGTGCCCCATGGTGGGGACTGCTTGAACTTGATTGGCCAATTAAGTCTTTTTTAAAAAACCCGGGAGGACGGAAAGCCAAATCGGATTGGTATTATATCCATTGTCTCTATTGATGTTATTAGGGTGTTTCAAGATTTCGATTGCTTCTCTATGTTTTCTTGGGAATTTATTAGACGTTTTAGCGATGACGGTTGTTTTGTCAAATAAGATACTATGTCCTGTTTCGATATGATGCTCAGCTACTGCTGATTGTGTGAAATGTTTTAGCCTAACTTTACTCTCATGTTCTTTTACACGTTGACTTACCGCCCTCCCGGTTTCTCCAATATAGACTTTACCACAAGAACAAGGGATTTGATATACTCCCGGATCACTGAAAGGTTCCTTTTTATCTTTAGGGTTGTTTAAAAGTTGTCCTATTTTTGCAGGTGGTTTAAATATAGTTTGGATGTTGTGTTTGTTGAGAATTCTTCCTATTTGTTCCGTGATACCTTGAATGTAGGGTAGGGTGGTGGTTGTTTTCCTCTCTCTTTCTTTATTAGGTTGTGTTGACTTGTTTTCTTGAGTGTATTTTCTTATTGCTTTATTAATTTGTTTGTTTGTGTAATCGTTTTGTATTAGGATTTGTTTAACATTTTGTAATTCCTTTTGTAAGTTATCTTTATCTGTTATGGAGACAGCTCTGTATACAAGGGAATTGATGACCGATTGCTTTTGAGATGGGTGGTGGTGGGAGGAGGCATGCAGGTATCTGTTTGTATGCGTGGGTTTTCTGTAAACTTCATGTCCTAATGTGTTATCAGATCTTTTATAAACTAGTACGTCCAAGAAAGGTAATTTTCCGTTTTGTTCAATTTCCATAGTGAACTTGATATTAGGGTGTATTTGATTGATGAAATCGAAAAATGTGTTTAGTTCGTCTAGTCCGTGTCTCCAGATGACAAAAGTGTCGTCAACGTAACGGCACCAGAATTCCGGTTTAAGCTTGGATTTGTTAAAGATTTTAGTTTCTAAATTTTCCATAAAAATGTTAGCTATTACAGGTGAGATTGGAGATCCCATTGCTGCTCCTGAGGTTTGTTCGTAGAATTGGTTATTGAAAGAGAAATAGGTATTAGTAAGACAGTATTCTATTAAAGGTGTGAGATTGGAGGGGAAGTTTGCAAAGGATTTAATAATATCGATTGTATCAGAGATTGGTACTTTTGTAAAGAGAGATACTACGTCGAAACTTACTAGGATGTCTTGGGATTGAATGTGAATCTGTTGTATTTTTCTGATGAAGTCAAAAGAGTTTTGAATGTGTGTGATAGAGTTTCCTGTGAAAGGCTTAAGTTTTTTGGCGAGAAAGCGTGCTAGGTTGTAAGTTGGAGAGTTTATTGCGCTGACGATCGGCCTGAGTGGGATGTTGTTTTTGTGAATTTTTGGGAGTCCGTAAAGTTTTGGAGAGATAGGATTAGTAGGGTTTAATTTAGATATTGTATCGTCGTCAAGATTTGAGTCTTTTAGGAGGCTTTTTGTTTTTCTGGTTATTGTTTTTGTGGGGTCTTTTTTAAGCTTTTTATATGTATCGTCAGTAAGAAGGTCCATGATTTTGTTGTTATAGTCTTCTTTATTCATTATTACTGTTGTGTTGCCTTTGTCTGCGGGTAATATTATGATGTCTTTATTCTGATTGAGTTCTTTAATAGCTGTTTTTTCTTGTTTTGTTAAGTTTGAGGAAGGGAGTTGGGCTTCGCGTAAAATGTTGGCTGTCCTACGTCGTATGTCATTTGCTTTTTCGGGTGGAAGGGTGTATATTGTGGATTCCAAATTGCTGATGATTTCTTCTTTTGGGATTTTGGAGGGAGCGACTGCAAAATTATGTCCTTTAGATAAGGCTGAAATCATTTCATTGCTGAGATGATGGTTAGAGATGTTTTTTACTGTATTAGTTAATGGTGCGTGCTTTACTGGAAGTAATTTGTCAAATTTTATTTTTTGTTTCTCAGTGCAAAAATCTTTAATCCGTTGGGATTGGTCAAATGATATGCGGTCCAATGTGGACCAAATGTCAAATCTGAGAGTGTTTGATAGAAAAAGATGAAGTTTTAATAGTTTATTGGAGGTAGTATGCAAGTCAAATTTGGTATGTTGTATCCTTTCTTTTAAGAGAAGCAAACTTGTTTTATGTAGAATTGATTTGGATTTAGATGTTCCCAAATGGTTTTTCAACTGTAAGAATTTTGGGACGATGTTATTGTCCCTACACCGTTTTAAGAAAGCTAAAGATGTTAGTAGTTTAGCTTGAGAAGACCTGAGCTTACTAAAAGTGTTAGTTTTAGTAAGGAAACTCTCCCCGTAGAGTTCTTTAATAATAGATTTGATACTTTCACGATGATTCATTATAATAAATTTAAA
>CAKNXH010084095.1:29642-47730 GCA_932178445.1 Andricus quercusramuli
ATCAGGGTATAATTTTATAGGATACTACGAAAACATTGATCTATTTTATGCTTTATATTGGTAATGTATGTACATATGAGACTGAAGTTTCTTATTATACTGTTATTTACATTATTTTAATTTTGTCCTCTTGCACGAATTATAAACTTTAAATTTTTGGTCTACGTGTCAACCCGTAATATTTCGGAAATCCTTCATGCCAATTAATACTTGTCTTGATTGAGAATGAACAGAACCTTATAATTTTTAAAAAAGCTTCCTATAAAAATTTGATAAAAGTATCAAAAGCTTTGTTATATTTTGAAAGGTCTTTTTTTAAATGGATTGCATTATTTCCCTCTCTTTTTATGTGTAACATTTTCATGAATTCTCTTTTCCTTTGATTTCTTTCATTATATAGGACTTTAACTCCATCCCAATCGAACTCATGTCCATGTGCGATCATATGTTTTGACAACACACTATGGTATTTCTGACTCCTTCGAAGATTATTTTGATGTTCATCTCTCCTTAGTCTTATGTGGTCTCCTAATTTGGCCTATATTAACTGCCTTGCAACTCCTACATTTTATTTTATAAAATACATTTTGTTTCTAGTTCGTCATGTACGTCTTTTCCCAATGTAACAATTCTGTTACTTTTGAATGGAATTCTATATATTGTATGTAAACCCAATTCTGTTAGTAAAAATCTCAAGGACTTTGAAATTTTATCAAAATGAGGTAGAAGAACCGTGTTAAATCTATCAAATTCTCTAGCTTCTGTGTTGATTAAATTGTTCTCTTTCTGACTAATCTGATGGACTCTGATGTTAATGTGTTTTTCAATGAACAATGGTGGATAATGGTTCAAGAGAAGGATCTGTTTGCAGATCTCATTTTTTTTTATGGAAACTTTGATATGATCATTTTGTAGCCCTATCAACCATATTTTTAACAATTGCAATTTCCATTTTTATTGGGTGATTTGACATAAAGCTCAAAGTTCGTCCTGATAATGACGGTTTTCTGTACCAATCTGTTATAATTTTGCCAGCATCCCTTTATTCAGAGTTAAATCTAGAAAATTTAGCTTATTTTCTTTTTCTATTTCTGAAGTTAATTGTAATCTGGGATGTATACTGTTAAAGGAATCTAGTAGTATATTGATTTTACTTGCCTCTACACAAAGAACAGAATCATCGACGTATCTCGCACAGAAAAGGCATTTAAATCCTACTTTTTCTAATTTGTCATTAATCAAATTTTCCATTACAAAATGTAAAACTGTATTTTCTAATTCTTCCATGACAATTTCTGCTAAAATAGGTGAGAGAACAGATGCTATTGGTGTTCCAAATTTTTGATTATAAAATTTGCTATCAAATTGAAAATAAATGGAATGAAAAAAAAATCAATTGTTTCCATGAACTTTTTAAATGGAATTTTAGTGTGTTGTTTTATGTGATCCCATATTTTTTTAATTGATTGTTTAACTTTATCTAAAGGAATGTTCAGGAACATAGCAATTACATCGGAAGAAGCAAGGATGTAATCATAAGGAATTGTGATTCCTTCAATGAGTTCAAGAAAAACTGTGCTATCTTTTACTGAGTTTTTTGAAATTGTAATTGATTTTTTAATGATATTACTGAGTAATTCTTTCAATTTACTTGTCGGAGAACCTATTGTTGATATTACAGGTCTTAGTGGATAATCAACTTTGTACGCTTTAATGAGACCACAAGACAAGGAAAGTTGAGAGAGTAACAAGGTGAGGGTAAAGAGAGGCGAGGGGATGGTGGCTTGAGGAAAAGCGGAGAGGGCGAGTAGAGTGCCAAGACGGACGTGAGAGAGGGGAGAGTTGAGAAGAGTAAAAACCGGGTTGGGCCTGACGAACCGAGTTTGAAGATGGAAAAGCGAATTCCTGTCAGGCCGAGTTGAATAGGAATGTTGAGGGGAGGGTGTGAGAGGGAAGATAAAAGGTGTTGGTAGAAAAGAGAAAGAGAAGTTGGAAATAAACGCGGAATTTAGGAAATTGATGGAGAGCCGACGAGTAAGAAAAGGTCGTTTCTCAAGGCTGGAAAATTCCAGACTGCATATATTTTCTTGGCTTATGATCGATATCAACTATGCAAGATACGACAAATGATGACTGGACTAAAATTGTGCACTCAAAAAAGGTCTACAAATTTGTTATAAGTCACTTTTTGATAGGATGTGTAGTTTTTGCTTCATCCGTAAAAGAAGGTCATTAGCAGTGAAATAATCAGCCCGATAAGTGGGCACATTCTCATCAAAACTTTGCCTATTTCATTTCTTTTTCATTTCGTGTGTGTTTTTTCACAATATTTCATTGTTTTAATTTTCTCAATACTATTTCTAACGATTAAAACAATGAAATAATCATCAATATTGCTCATGATACTTGAAAATTGGTATTTTTACATTCTCATCTAGAGGAGGTATTAGATTTGTGTACAATTTGACCCCCCCGGTTTTTGTCAAATGTCCACGTTTTGAGACCCCCTGAACCCAAAAAACAGGTTTTTACAAATGTGTCTGTCTGTCTAGATTTTTAGTTTGTTAGCACGATAACTTTCAAAAGAATTGATCGATTTGATTGTCCTTTGGTATACTTCTTTAGTCTCCTAAACTAAAGGTCGAGTTCGTTAGCCAGCCACTTTTGATACAAATGCAGAAAGTGAGAGCATTTTGGAAATATTTGAGACCACTTTTTTTCAAAATTTGAAAATTATATGTGCGTCTGTAACAAGGTGAGGGGAAAGAGAGGCGAGGGGATGGTGGCTTGAGGAAAAGCGGACAGGGCGAGTAGAGTACCGAGGCGGACGTGAGAGAGGGGAGAGTTGAGAAGAGTAAAAACCGGTTTGGGCCTGACGAACCGAGTTTGAAGATGGAAAAGCGAATTCCTGTCAGGCCGAGTTGAATAGGAATGTTAAGGGGAGGGAGTGAGAGTGAAGGTAAAAGGTGTTGGTAGAAAAGGGAAAGAGAAGCTGGAAATAAACGCGGAATTTAGGAAATTGATGGAGAGCCGACGAGTAAGAAAAGGTCGTTTCTCAAGGCTGGAAAATTCCAGCCTGCATATATTTTCTTGGCTTATGGCCGATATCAAATCCACTCCTTCCCGGACAGACCTTTTTTTACTCGAGGCTCAATCGGGATTTTGCCGAAAATAATTGATTATAAAATGTATCTTAATTAATCGTGAACATTATATAACACCAATAAATGGGTATAGTACCTTTCGATAACCATGACAAATAATCTTAACAAGTATCTTTTCGATAGCTGGATCTATCCTAAACGAGTACCCTTTCGATAGCTCTATCTACACTAAGCAAGTATCTTTCGATAGCGAACTTCCTACCTACGCATCCTTCCGATTACTCTAACCTACTTTACCGGGTGTCTGCTCGACAGCCCTCTAATTATCGCGTTAACATTTTTACAAACGCCTCCGCTGAGGGGCATACGGTCGTGCGTACCGGTAGATGACCGGAGCGCGTTGTCTCAGCTGGTAAGGCCTCCTGACCTCACCGTCCTCTTCTTCTGGAGTGTCGGCCCGCGCTCCGGGCTCGACGTCGTCGTGGTGCCGCGGAGGAGGTTCTTGTGCTCCCCGCACCGCAGCTCGTTCGCGGCGAGACCTCCTGGCCTCACCATCCCTCTCGTTCTGAATGTCGGCCCGTGATTCGGGCTCGACGTTGTCGTGTTGGCGCGGAGGATGCTCCTGCGCTCCCCGCGCCGCAGCTCGTTCGCGATGAGACCTCCTGGCCTCACCATCCCGCTCGTTCTGAATGTCGGCCCGCGCTTCGGGCTCGACGTCTTCGTCGCTGTCGGCGGCAATATCCTCGCTCGAGGAGTTGCCGGTAGTTTCAGTGTCCGCAAGCGATTGTGCGTCGCCTTCCGGTACTTGAAGATCAACTAGGGGAGGGTGGTGTGACTCCTCCCCTGGTTGGCCCTCGAGCTCCTGCCCGAGAACCGCCGGTTCTGATAGTACGGGGCCGCCAGGTTGGCCCCTAGACGTGCCCGTGCTGGCACTGAACTGCTGCTGTGGACCTTCTGTGCCACACCCGCTTTGTTTATCCAGTAGACCTCCCCAGAAGTGTGGTCAATGATTTGGAAAGGCCCACTACGGATTTCGGCCAATTTGGCGTTGTAGCCTTCGGCCTTGTTGGATAATTTCCTCTGGATGTTGTATACCCAGTCTCCTGGGACGAAACTGGGCCTTGCCGGGGCAGAGGCGTATCGGGCTTGGTAGGTCACCTGATGCTGGCGAGCCTCCTCCTCTCGACGTTGTAGTTCTCTGGTCCTCTCTCGTTCGTCTGGATTTTAAAATCGCCATTCGCCTGGCGCGGTTATGGCTTTCCCAAAGAGCAAAAAGCTAGGGGGCACCTCCGTAGCGGCATTTCGGCGTCGTCGGAGACCATAGAGGATGTCGCGTAGGTGACGATCCCATGAGCGCTGGTTGTCGGCATGAAGATACAAGCGCAACCCCTTCTTTACTTCCTGGTTGCGACGCTCCGTGGGATTTACGCGTGGGTGGTACACAGGAGTCGTCCACAGCTCGCAGTCCCAACGCTGGCTTGCCTCAGCCCAAACGTGACCGGTGAATTGGGTCCCGCTATCGCTGAGGACGTGCTTGGGGTATCCGGAACGGGAAAGCACCTCCTCCTGAAGGAGCTTAGTGAGGCCGGGTGCCGCAGATGAACGGAGGGGAAGACCTCCACCCAACGTGTGAAGAGGTCAGTCACCACGAGGATGAATCGATTCCCGTCGCGAGTGCGGGGATAAGGGCCGATTAGATCTACGGCGACCGTCTCCCACGCGCGACGGGTGATCCGTGGATGTTGGGTGTTGGGTAGCCGAGTATGCACAGGTTTGCAACACAGGCAAATATGGCAGCCGGGCACGTAACGGCGGATCTCGCGGTTCATGCCGGGCCAGAAAAAGAAACTTTGTACCGCACGGAGAGTTTCGTCGGTACCCGGATGTCCTGGGATAGGGGAGTCGTGATACTCCCATAGGACTCGTTTTTGTAACGCAGGTGTCACTGGTAATTGCCAGTGGTTATCGAAGTTACTTCGATACCAGAAACCATTCTCGTCTAGCCGATGTTGTTCTAGGAATATCCTCTTTTCTCCACTGCGGACACGTTGGTTGTTGATTTCATTCCACCGAATGAGGTCGCGAGAAATTTTTGGATCCACCTGCTGGGCGTCTATGACCTCCCGGAAGAGAGGGGGCATAGGCAGATTCTGGATGGCGCTAAGGACCGGGACTCGATCGCCTTGAACGTCATCTGGGGTGGATCGAGTAGGCGGTAACATGAACTCGAGGTCCGGTTCGCCGGGGAACATCTCGTTCGGGTCCGGATGGCGTGAGAGAGCATCCGGAAGTTCGTTGTTCTTTCCCGGCACGTGCTCAACAATGCGGGGAAAGCGACTCAGGAATAAGTCCCAACGGGTCAATTTATCGCGGGTGTCCTTCTAGCGCTCCAGCCAGGTGAGCGTTTTGCTATCCGTCCTTAGGATAAAAGTTTGATCCTCTGTGAAAGGACGGTAGCGCTTGATGGCCCAGACGACGGTTAGGCACTCCTGCTCATTGCAGTGGTACCTTGCCTCAGTGGTCGAAAACTTGGCGCTTGCGAACGAGATAATTCGCCTCTTGCCGTTGGGCTCCTCTTGTATGAGGACGGCACCCATACCTCGTGCACTGGCATCGGTCTGGAGGACGAATCGTAGGGACGGGTCCGGACGGTTGAGAAGCGCCGGGGTCTGGAAAGCGAGCTTAGCCGCTCCGAAGTCTCTCAACCGTTCCGGAGTCAATTTGTACAGTTTCTTGGTTGAGAGGAGATCTGTTACAGGGGCGAGTATAATCGAAGAGTTGGGTTTATACTCTTTCACCCAATTACAGATCCCGAGGAATGAGCGCATCTCTTTTCGAGTTCCGGGGGGAGTAGCGTCCCGAATCGCATCGATGTAGACGCGCTGGGCGGAGTTTCCGCCGGTAACCACGACATGCCCTAGGTACGGGAGGGTGGTTTGGCCGAAGCTGCACTACTTCGGCGAAACGGTGAGTCCCTATATGGACAAATGCTCGAAAACTAGGGCCAGGTGTAATAGATGGTCCTGCCAGTTTTCCGAGTAGATGATAATGTCATCCAGATACGCGACCGCAAAAATACCCCACTGTTCGGCGAGGACCTGCCGCATGAGGTTTTGGAAGGTACCTGGGGCATTTTTAAGACCAAATGGCATCACCCTAAATTGGAACTGTCCTCCTCCTGGCGTGGAGAAGGCGGTGTACTGGCGCGATCCCGAAGACATTGGGACCAGCCAGTAACCACTCTTAAGATCGAGAGTTGAGAAAATCTTCGCTGTCCCGAGGTCCTTGAGGGTCAGGCGCCACCGAGCTTTCTGAGTCACTCTCGGAAACCGGATTATTCCGCGTGGCCATTGTGCGCGTTGTTGGCCTACCTCGGCCGCGACCTGGTGTGCTAGGCGAGTGGAGCATGATAGTCAGGGGGAAAAGAATAGGTACGTTTCAAACTCAGTTGAAAATTAGAATAATACAAAACCAAGCCCCACGTTCATTCGTCAATTTGTTATCTTCCCGTCTAGTGGTACGGAAAGTTCAAAGAAAAAGGGGGGGCGAGGGGAGTATAGAATATCTATGCCGGGGTAATGTATGGCCCCCGAAAGCAAATGAGGGGGGGGGGTTGTCCCCTTTAATAGGGGAGTTCCAGATCCCAACTGGGTGGTACCAGGGCTGTAACCTGGCAAAACTAAGAAAATCCTGATAGGGCGGTACCAGGGCTGTAACCTGGCAAACCTAAGGCGATCCCGATTGGCGTGGTACCAGGGCTGTAACCTGGCAAACCTAAGAAAAGAAAAGGTTCCGCTTTACGCGACTGGATTTTATCGGGAAGAATTTCTCCGGGGAGCTACACGTCGGGACGAAAACTTCGTCCGGACTAGCGAAGAGTGTGTCGGGGGAAAGCAACCCCTTTAAGGAGGAGAAAAATAATTAGAGTATGTCGATCGACTGAACGGGTCTCTGGGATAGAGAAAGAGGAATAAACGGAAGTTCTGCCTGTACAGAGGTCTCAAGTGGGCGAACTACGAGGGGAAGAGAAGGTTGGATAGGGGGGGAGCCAATCCGCTAGCTATCGCCTGGGCAAGTAAAGCTTTCTGTTTGCCCTTCTTTTCCCGTTTCCGGAAGCTCCGGTTCGGATTCCGATAATATTTGGGTCCCGGAGCGGATGACGGACCCGGCGGGAGAGTGTCCGGCGAAGGCGCGGGCAGCGACCTACGTGCTTGATAGGTCGCCAAATCTATCTTGGCCCGGATCTTCCCGGAGGTGCGGGGACGAGCTTGACACGCACGGGTCATTCGGCAATCGCGAACGAGTACTACGTACCCGTAAAAGTAACCTCATAACACGTAAGGAAACGAAGATGGCGTAACCGGGTACGGACCGGGCATTTTTTGGGGAATTTTCCGGGCACAATTAAAGGGGTTCAGGTGTGTCAAAATTAAAAGCTAATGGGTGGAAATTATTCCTTAAACACTCCTCAAGAGGTGACAATACTTTAATTGACAAAAAATATATAACAAGCACTTCTTTTTTCCATTTTTTTGAAAATCGAGCTCTTCCGATTTAAAACCCCATGTTAATTTCAAAAGCCCGCGGGCACGGGTTAACGTTGAATAAAAAAAAAATACTGAATTTCTTTTTCCGGAAAACGAACAAAATGGGGGGGTTTTATCACCAAAAATCGAAAGTCGAATTTTTGGACCACCCTAGTGTGTCCTTCCGAGGCAACGTATAGGCGACACTGGCAAACGTGACGTCAATAGAGCTCCAAAACTCGATTCACACGTTCACACACTATGAAAAACACCCAGTCACACGGTCCCCTCAGTCTTTTTATACGAGTTAGCTTAGCGAAACGGATTGAAAACACAAATTCTCCTAAGCCGCCATAAGTAGTTAACAGGTTTAGACCGCGGACCAGTGCTGCAGATACCGTAACGCGTTTTTTAAAAATTCATAAAAAAATTATAATTTCGAAATGCGGCTAGAAGGATACTGGTGGCATATTGAAAAACTTCAACGAAGTGCAAAAAAGTAGATTTCGAAAAAAATGTCAGTTAACAGGTTTAGACCGCGGACCCTTCATATAGGAGACTCACAACTGTGCGCATATCAATTCTCATCGTAATAATTGGGATTTGCGCAGGTGGGAGGGTGCCATATGTGTACGTGAACTTTTATTCGAAAAATTATAGCATCAATCGAGGCGCGCAAGTTGGGAAGGTACCATCTGCGAACGTGCACTTTTGGATGACAAATGATTTTATTAATTGAAACGTGCACAGTTGGAAGTGTACCATCCGTACACATTTTAAGTGAATTTGATGATTTTAATACTTCTAAGTAAAAAATCTGTCTGCATTAATTAAGTCGTGCAATGTCAGGAATCTTTCATCTGTGCACGTGGACTTGTAAGTCAATAATATGATCGTATCAATTGAGACGTGCACAGTTGGGAGTTTCCCATCTTTGCACATGTACAGTTGGGAATCTCCTATCTTCGCACGTGCCCAGTTGAGAGTCTCCTATCTGTGCACGTAAACCGTTGGTAGGGTGCCATCTGTGCACGTGCACAGTTGGGGGTCTCCCATCTGTGCACGTTAACCGTTGCTAGGGTACCATCTGTGCACGTCGACATTTCGACGCGTACAGTCGGGAGTCTCCCATCTGTGCACGTTAATTGTTGCTAGGGTACCATCTGTGCACGTCGACATTTCGACGTGCACACTTGGGAGTGTCCCATCTGTGCACGCCAAATTTGGCGCGTGCACAGATATCCCGGTGTACAGTTGTGCCTGTGGCCAACAACGTAAAAAGTTGTACCAGTGGCCACTGACGTAACAGATGGGCGCGTGCACAGTTGCTCCGTGCACAGTTGTCCGTCACCCTGAAAAAATCAGCCCGATAAGTGGGCACATTCTCATCAAAACTTTGCCTATATCATTTCTTTTTCATCTAGTGTGTGTTTTTTCACAATATTTCATTGTTTCAATGTTCTCAGTACTATTTCTAACGATTAAAACATTAAAATAATCATCAATATTGCTCATGATACTTGAAAATTGGTATTTTTACATTCTCGTCCAGAGAAGGTATTAGATTTGCGTAAAATTTGAACCCCCGGTTTTTTTCAAATGTCTACGTTTTAAGACCCCCTGAACCCAAAAACAGGTTTTTCCGGATGTGTCTGTCTGTAGATTTTTAGTTTGTTAGCACGATAACATTCGAAAGAATTGATCGATTCGATTGTCCTTTGGTATACTCTTTTAGTCTCCTAAACTAAAGGTCGAGTTTGTTAGTACGAAAATTATCGTATACATTTTTTTTCACAAGTTTGCATTTATTTTCTCTTGTTAAACTGTAAGAAGACCACAGGAAGGAGGAGTAAGAAGAAAGCTTGAAAGGTTACGTTTCACTTGTAAGTAAAAAATATAACACGCTAAGATTGCGGCCTTCCCTTCTGAACTACTCCAACCCGCAACGACATGCCTGGTCCCCTACCATCCTCTATCCAGGGTCAGGCCCCACGGTTTGAGGTGCACTTATCATCTCTCTCTCTCCCCCCCCCCTTCTCACTCTCTCACTGAACTTAAAATTCCCATGGTTGTCTCCAGCCCCCTTGAATCAAATGGGCGGAGGAATGTTGTGGCCAGGTGAGGGTGAAGGCTAACAAGCACTTCGCCTCAAAGTTCGTAAATATCAAAAAGGTGGAATGGTCAATTATGTCCTTCTGCCATTGAAAGACGGCAGAGTCACTGCTAGAATTTTGAGGTCGATCAGTTTGACGTCCTCCATGCAAAGAATCTTAGAAAAGCTAATCAAGAGGTACCTCAGAAATGGAGTGCTTCTGGCCTTCACACTTCCAGGCAGGCTGCTCTGTAGAAACTGCGATTCGTGCTGCTGTAACAATATTTTGAGCAGCAGCTTGAATAATGGGAGTACTCTGTGATCATCTTCTTGAGTATATAGGGTTGACATGGTGTTTTTACCAAAAATGATTATGTGGCTCCACTCTGTGCTCCCAAATCAAGGCTCCTATATGCGTCCGTGTTATGGTGGTCACGGGTGGAACTCAAAAAATACCGGATGGACTGCGAAGATTGAAGACACCAGCTTTTAAGAATCTGATCAAAGGAATGAAGAATACGCCCATGACGGCATGGTGGTTACGGACGGAACACAAAAGATACCAGATGTACTGCCAAGATTGAAGACGCTAGCATTCAGGGATCTGGTGAAAGGAATGAGGAATACGCCCATGACGGCGACAGGCTACATACTCTGTGAAGAACCCTGCACGTCGCGATAACCGTCGGGGTGACTCGGGCAATGGGCCACCTGGCAGGACAGACAGATGAACTTGGGGGAGTGAACACACTAGGCTCCTAAGTGACATCAGAAGACTGTCACGAAGGCTTTTCGCGTGCTCATCCTAAATATTAGATGTGTGGAAGGCAAATGGTAACCCGCACCTGCAAGAGGCAATCATTCATACAGATTACTTAGAAAAAAGAAGGGTTTATCGGTAGCAGGAATTTTAGACACCATGGCAAAGAAGGGGATGGAGATCTCATTTGAACGAAACACTATCGTCTTTCAGGCGGAGATCCTAGCCGTCCTTCAGTGCGCTGAGACACTGTCAGAGGAATACGCTGCTGGTAAGCAGATTACAATATGCTCAGACAACCACGCGATACTTAAAGCAATTGGAATATCGGACATAACATCGTAGAGGGTTTGGGATTGCAAGAACGCATTAAGGGCGCGCTCTCCGGTGACCACGTGACCAAACCAGTCCTTAGTTATGAAATTTGTTTTGGTGTTCACCATGTCGAAATGCAATGATATATCGCTCTCAAAATTTGGAATATAGGAAATGAGACAATAAATTGCGTTTGTATATTTAGTTTCAGTAATAATTTTGAAAAAATTTTCCATGTAAGAAATAAATGTGTAAAATTATTTTCATTTTTGTTGGTGCTCACTACGTCCACACGGATTGAGATATCGTGTTTAGAATTTGAACGATTAAATAAAAAGCACTAGAGAACGTTCGTATATATCAACATGTTTATAATTTCAAGGAAATTTGATTTATAAATTGATAAAATGGGATATTACCATTCGAGTTGTAGCACGTGCAGGTAATGTTTGGTTTGATGCATTTCAGTTGTTCTGATTCACGCATGTTGATCACTGACACAAATTTTGGACTAAATCGTCTAAAAATTCGAAAAAAATCAATATAAACAATAACACTTGCACATTCGTTGCAAATTTAAAAATAAGTATCGGCACACACATAACCTGTCATTATTTTTGAAGCATTTTTAGATATTTCTAGCGCAAAAAAAAGAAACTTTCAGTGTCGGTAAAGTAGAGATCACATGACCAAGCTCGTTTATGAAGTTTTCCACATTTATTTTTTACATGGAATTTTTTTTCAACATTATTACTGAAACTAAATATAAAAACGCAATTTATTGTCACATTTTCTATATTCCAAATTTTGAGGGCAATATGTCATTGCGTTTGGACATGATGAACACCAAAAAAAATTTCATAACCAAGGACTGGTTTGGTCACGTGGTAACCAGAGAGCATGCCCTCTAACCATACTTTTTCTGGCCCAGAACCGGTACAGGGAGTAGCATCATGCTGCGTTGGGATTGCTATCAAAATCCGGATACGAACAAAGCACTGATTTTCCCAGGAACTTACCAAAGGTTTTCCAAAAGCAAAAACTATCCTCGGCTACCCTCGTGAAAAAAAAGACCAACTTAAGATCACAGTATAGGCAGGTGTATTCTTGTCCCGGCAGGTTGAACCACCAATATCCCATCATTATTAGGCTCACCACGAGTCATAGATTGTAAAGGGGGCGCTCTTTCTTGTGAGTTTCGACAGAAAGAGATGACGAGATGGAGGGAAGGACAGAGTTCCATAAATATAACGGAAGCTGTTTGAAGCCCCTAGATCTCATAAATAATAATAAATCATCCCAGGTTTTTGGGGCTTGTAGGTATAACTAGTCTGTTGATACAGATAGCTATCCTTATTCAAGAGAGAGAGTGGTGTCTATTTCATTGCCCTAAAATTGATGCAGGTATAGGCTGAAAGGTAAAAGACAAGAAAAAGACCAAACGTGGTTTGAAACTGTTCTTCATGTGATCTCAAGTTGGTCCTACTTTTCATGAGGGTATGCATACATGTTGAATGAAATCAGGAAAATACTAACGTTATTCAAGAAAAATCTAAGGATAATGGTTTAGATGCTCACAGGGCACAACCATTTGAACTGTCGCAATCACAAAATGGAATTCAATGCCACGATAGAGTGTTAAAGATGCGGCTGGGATGATGAGACATCCCTGCAGTGTTTACTATTTTACTTGACACTTATTCAATCACAATGCTTCTTGCAAGTTCTTTAATTTTCATATTATGAATAATTCTTAATATCATTATTACGAAAATACTAAAATGAACTCTGTTTTTTGAATGCTTACAGCAACTACAATTTTAGGACTCAATGATGAGCTATACTTTTCTGTGAGTCCCAAGGATAAAACTCTGATAGAAAATGCACCAGTTCGATTAAGATGTGAAGCTGAACCAAGGAATAGAGTAAAGTATTCATGGAAGATTAACGGTCAATCAATGGCACCGAGTCCTCGAAGGCATCTTGTAGGTGGTGACCTCTACATAACGAGAGCTAATCGAATTTTTGACAGCGGCGATTTTATCTGCGTTGCAAGTCACCAAGTCACTGGATATTCCCTCGAAAGTTCATCCGCGAAGATCATCGTGCAATGTAAGTTTCTTATATTAAATTTTACTTCTGAAAACAGTTTTCGGTGTGCACGAATTATTTACGGATTTACGGTTGCTTTTGTTCAGATACTATAATTAATATAGATTATAAATCAATTGTTTGTTCATTTCTCTAATATGAGGCGATTCTATCTTCACTACTTTTGACACATTGAGGGGCAGTAGAGATCGACAAAAGAAATCAAAAAGTTCTATTCGTAAATGTTCGAAAGAGATTAATTTAGCATTAATTTGTGACTTTCTTTTTTTTTCATCGACAAGTCCGAATGAATGGTGAATGCAATAGTATCACCTTAAATTAAATAAATAATTAATTTTTTCTTAGAATAATAAACGTGGTCTCGTTAAATGAAAAGTGTACATATGATAAAGATGTCGCTGTGAACTTGCTGATTGTTATTGATAATAATTTTGAAATTTTCCTTAAAATTATTCATTGAATTATTTATAAATCATGAATCGTCTTTTTCTTAAAAAAAGATGAATGGTTCCGAAGTACATTAGTCGTGCTTTTCTGAGGGCGTTCTAGATTCTCCAATAACTTGTACACTTTTCCTCTTCCGAAACCACGTTTATTATTCTAAGAAGGAATTAATTATTTATTTAAATTACAGTGATACCCCAGGTGAAAAAATTATATATAGTTTATATATAGTGGACAAAACACTAATATTTCTTATTTGTTTTATACAGAAAAATTGATAAAATGAATAAAAAAAATGTCTAAGATATGAAAAGAATTTCCGTGATGTAATTATTCTTGATTTAACGTCTGGGAATGACAATTTAGAATTTTTAAGGAAAAACCTTATTTAATCGACTTCTTCCAGACCATTTATTAGAATTATTGTACACAAAAATGACGTTTCAGAATCAGACCGATTCCCTCATCAGATTATATGTTATAATTATTATTTAATTAATTAATTATACCATTATGCCATTTGCCTTTTAGGGAAGGCGTGACTTGCTCGGTAGGAAAGTAGTGAAATAGGTATATAGGTATGAAGTAGATCGGTATATGGGTATAGGGTATATGGGTATATAGGTGTTAGGTATAGATGTTTTAGATTGATCTGGAGTTACCGTGTTATTCATATAAATGACACGTTCACTCCGCAACACTGCTCCGACCCAGGTTGCTGATCAATCTCTCTAGCGATCACCCCAAGTGAGAAGCCTCACAAAATTCTTATGTATGGTTCCCCACTTGGGCCCATTAATATCCAAGGTCTTTGTTTCAGGCATCATTCACTCTATTGTCACTCTGTTTACAAACTATTTGTCGCCACACTTTTCTGTCCTGGCATACTACTCCAGCTTCATTCAGGTCCATGCATTTTTTCATGCAGGCTCTTGTATTTCTATGGCTGCATATGTCTCATTGTATTAGTGTCTCATTCACAGATTCTAACCATTCTTTCGGCGGTCTACCTCTGGGCATTCTGCCATTTACTTCACCTTTATACACTTGCTTGGTCAGTCGTTCATCTTTCATTCTTTCAAGATGTCCAAACCACCTTAGCTGATTTCTTTCCCATATGTCAACTAAAGTCTCCCCTGCACCACATTCTTTGAGGATTGTCTCGTTTCGTACTTTGTCCATCAGTGTATTCCCGCATATTATGCGCAGAGGTTTCATGCCGATCGCGTTGATTTTACTCCTGCCCTTTTCTTGACAGGTCCATGTCTCGCTACCGTATAGTACAGTCGGTACGAAAATAGAGTTATGTATGGCCATTTTAGCTTTTTTTTTATATGTTTTTATTTGTGAGGATGGACCCTGCTCTACCGATAACCTGCTTACCCTTATTTATGCGCCTATCTAACCCCCCATCTATTTTCCCGTCGTTAGTGAATAGACGACCTAGATATACGTACTTGTCAACTTGTTCTAATCTCTCATCATCTAGGACAATGCTGCATATTGTTTTCTCACTTTTTCCCTGAAACACCATGATTTTCGTTTTATTCACGTTAATTTTGAGGTCCATGTTCTTCATGCTTGTATTAAGTTCATTCAACATCCTTTGCAAGTCTTCGACTGATTCTGCCATAACAATTTTGTCATCTGCGAAAGCCAACCCCCGTACCTTGACGTTTTCGAGATCTACACCTTTTTCGTCGAAGAGGGCAGCTCCTAGACACTTATCCATGAATATGATAAAAAGCCACGAGGACATAACGCATCCTTGTTTCACGCCTTGCATAATATCGAACCATTCACTCTTTTTCCCATTTACCCTTACACTCGCTTTACTACCTGTATCTATTGTTTTTATTGCTTGTAGGAGCCCTCCATTCACTCCATACTCTTTAGGGACTTCCCAAAGTTTACTTCTATTTACCGTGTCGAATGCTTTTTCTAGATCGATAAATGCACAGAAGACTTTCTTTCCTACTCTCAAACTTTTTTCTGCGACCTGTCTTAGGCTAAATATCTGATCCGTACATGATCTTCCTGGCATAAATCCACTTTGGACTTCCCATATTTTCTCTTCTGTAATTTTCATTACCCAACGGATAAGTATTTTTGAGTATATTTTACTTACGGTACTTAGTAGGCTGATACCTCTGTAATTACTGCAGTTGCTTTTATCTCCTTTTCTTTTGTATATTGGTACGATAATCGCTTTTCTCCAATCGTCTGGGACTTCTCCCGTTCCGATACATAAATTTATTAATTCGCACAACCTGTGAGGTATGTACTCGCCACCGTATTTAGGCATTTCAGCGCTAATATTGTCTATACCCGCAGCCTTACCGTTTTCCAAGTTCTTAATTATATCTCTGACCTCAGTGACACAGGCTTTTTCAATTGGGTTTTCTAGTGCATTATAATCTATGTCGCAGTTTTGTTGCTCTATATCTTCACCTCCTAATAGTTCTATAAAAGAGTCTTTTAAAGCGTCTACTATCCGGTCTATATCATATAGCATTTCAACATTGCTGTTTCCCATGCTAACAAACTCTGTATTTTTATTTTCCTTCAACTGTTTATATAATAGTTTCATGATTCCTTCAAAGCAGTTTTTTATTTTGTTCTCTTCTTCTGTTCTGATTTTCTCTTTACTCTCTTTGACTAGTCATTTAACTTTCCTATTTTTGTGTCTGTAATCATTTTTAAGTCTAGTTCTCTCCGAGGGGCGATTCACTCTGAAATCAGAAGACGCTGAGTTCAGTGATTTCACCCAATCTCCACTGATTTCCGCTTCTGAATTCAGAGAGCTCATTTCTAAATTCAGCGAGGACCTCATCGTGCCTCTCCGTTCTATGCATGAGAAAGAAGGCGACGTATAGGTTGCCATGGCGACGTATTTTCCTGACTGCTCAGTGAGTGCGAGTGATTTCAGTTTCGAACTCAGTGAGTTCACTCTTTAATTCGCTGATTTCAGTCTTGAATTCCGAGTGAATGGCCCCTCGGTTCTCTCCTCATCGCTAAGACCTGTCATGTTCAGCGTTTTATTGTGTGCTACTTTATTTTCTTTTTGGACTGCCTCAATTTCATCATTACACCATGCGTCACCAGATTTTCTTCCTACAACCGCCGTACCACATACTTCGGTCGCCGTTTTGACAATGATATCCCCTAATAAAGTCCACGCGCCCTCTATATCTTTATTCCTTATAAGCGCTTCCCACGTTGCCCTATCTATGCGTTCAGCTTACGTCTTTTGAAACTCTATTTGCACTTCTGGTCTCTGTAAATTTTCAATTTTTATTCGTGTTTGTTTTGTTTTCTTTGTTTTCTTTGTTCTTCATCCCCGCCCTAAGTTCATTTTGCAGACTAAAAGGTAATGATCAGTATTGCATTCGGAACCCCTCATGACTCTTGTATCTTTAACTAGTTCTCTTAATCTTTCATCCGCAATAACAAAGTCAATTATACTGTGGCTATTTCCTTTTGCGCCAGGTGTACATGTGGATCATTTTATGTCTAAACCAAGTATTCGTAATAAATAGGCCCTTTTCTAAGCATAAGCTAACTAGCTTTTCCCCGTTATAGTTTTTTCTTGTTGGATCTCCAAAATTACCTAGCACCCTTCCTGTATCTGTATCCTGACGTTGGACACCGAACCATCCGTTCATATCTCCTAGCAGAATTATTCTTTCACCTTGGTCACGAATACTTATTGTATCATTTAGAGTGTCCCAGAGGGCGTCCTTAACTTCCCTCGAATCGCTATCAACTGGTGCGTAGCACGCTATGATAAATAATCTCCTGATTCCTACCTTCATTCTAGCCCATAGCAATATGGGTGATACAAAATTATGCTCTATGAGATGATGTCTTGCTTTTTCATTAATAATTAAACCGACTCCTTGACTACGATGTGATTCGCTATCTACTCCTGTCCGTATTTCACAACCGCCTCCCAACACCCCATTTTCTATGTTTCTAAATTCGCGAACCTTTTTCTTTGTCTCAGGTACACAAAGAATATCTAGTTTCCTTATCTGCATAGTTTCTCGCAGTTCTCTTATCTTAAGATCACTCACTCCTCTAGCATTCCAAACACCCAGTCTCCATTCATCGCCCGAAACTCGACCTTTGCGTTTTCCGTGTGCATGCTTCTCGTCAATCCAAGTTTCAGTCCATTACGAGGCTACTTTATTGTTTGTATTATTCATGTTTAGATTGTACTCCCAACTATCACCTGTATGCGCGAGATTTGTTTAGCGAGTCAAAATTATGTCCGAATTAAGCAGTGATTTGTCTTATGGTGGAGTCAAGCTGTAGAGTCAGTCCCACCAAAACTTCTGTGACTGGGGGGGGGGGGATAGGGACATGAGAAAGGAAGCCGAGAGTCTCAATAGGTTGGTGATTTATGCTGAGAAGGTCACCAGCCTCCAGCAGCGTTTTATTAGATAGGAGTTGATATGCTCCCATCTGCCGATTGCCGGCCTACCTCTAAAACACGAGCCAATAACTCTTTTTTTTATTTTATTTTTTTTATTTAAATTATAAGTTTCACTTTAGTTATGCGGTTATAAAATTTTTTATTGAATAAATCTGCACACATAAAAAGAGTTTATAGAAAAATAATGAAAATTTTAAAACTTTATATTTTGAATTTAGTTCTTTCCCTATATTCAAATAAACGACTGATGAAACAGGAACTCATATTTCAAAAAAAAGGTTGTACAGTCTTCCATTT
>CAKNXH010084096.1:0-10977 GCA_932178445.1 Andricus quercusramuli
TAATTTTTTTCACGATATTGAATTAAATAAAGATAAAAAAAAAAAAATTCCGAAATTTTCAAAACTATATGTAAATATGTTTCAATTTTTTATGAAATTGCTATAGAACGTTACTAATGAATCAAGTTTTCAGTAATTAAAGTGAAAATTAAAAAAAAATGTAAAGTAAATATTGTTTGAATGCCCGAATGAAAATGATAGTTGAATGTCGCGTGTAATAGAAGATCATTCATGTTTAAAATACCTCTTTTCCGATTGTATAATTTTTGTACATTTTTTGCTGTTGTGAAGTAAGTATCTGAATTCTGCTTACAACGTTATATTTACATATTTTTTACTTTTGTATGGAATTAGTTTGAAAGGTTATTAATAATTCAAATTTTCAGAAAAATATCAAGTGAATATTATTCGAATGTTTTTATCAAAAGAACTGTTTATTGCTTTTTATTTTATGAAATGAAAAATTAATATATATATATATATATATATAATTAAAAAAAAAAGTTAAACAACCACCGCAGGGTACCACTAAGAGCAACTGCCATCTAAAAAGAAAATGTCAACAGTCCCCAGTAGAACCGCGGTAAAATACACCTATAGCCACGTCTCACATCCGTGAGATGGGTGGTCACAGGGAACGACGAAATCACAACGACAGGCCGGCGAAACCCTCGTGTGTCCTGAGAACACGAAGCGACCCAAGGATGACAGCTTTCTGCATCCATCTCGCAAGTGCCTTGGCATATTTTTGGCACGCGGGTATGGCTTTTAGGTTACGAACCAGTGATAATTTAGCACCTCCGAGAGCACCTATCACAAGGACAATTACTCGTACCGAATATTTTGGGTACAGTCGTTGCAGCTATCTTTTAAGGTCTTGATACCTCTCCTCTTTTTCCTTCTCATTTGCAGTGATGTTGTATTCGGACGGAGCCGAGAATTCGATCACGAATATCATTCGTTTCTCGAAGTCTTGGAGAACAATGTCAGGCCTCGAGTGCGCAACGGAGACTGCTGCCCGAAAATCGTAGTTCCAGAAAATCTGGCACTTCTCGTTTCGGACAATTGACTCTATATCCCTTGGAGCGTTCGGCAGGGCAGGGTCGCGACCAACACCGTAAGAGCGACAAAGGTGGTAATAAAGTACTCTTAGGGCCGCATTATGTCTATAGATATACGTTGTTCCTGCGTGGGTCGGACACCCCGATAGTATGTGTTCTAGGTACTCAGCGTGTGCATGACACGCTCTGCACCTATCACTGGGAACTTTTTGACATAAAATGCGGGCGCGGTATGCTAAGGTGGAGATTACACCGTCCTGGCATGCGAAAATGAAGCCCTCTGTACCTGAATTGAGCCCTGATGATTTGAGGAAAGCAAAAGTTTGCTCCTTCGACAAGGACTGTTTTTCTACATTTCTGTGAAAGTTTCCGTGCATTTGCTTGTCGAGTAGCTCTTGGTGAAATTTTCCAACCTCTGCTTTCTTTACTTCGGCTTTTAGACGTGAAGCATCTAGATGGAGTAATGCACTTTCCTCACTTCTGATGTTAAAATTCAGGCCAAGGGTCTCGGCAGCTTGCTCCGCGGCTTTGTAAAGGAACGCCCCTTCGCCAATCATCTCGTGGTTTCTGACCATCTTTAGGAGAGGATCTCTGCCATTCGCAACGATGTAAGCTGTACTCAAAACAATTCGGTTATGAAGACACTGGAGATTCAGAAGTCCGCGTCCGCCTTGCTGGCGTGAAATGTATAATCGCGGAACTGACGAATTGATATGCAAGCTTTTATGCATATGCATGATCTTACGCGTGGTGACATCAAGGGCCTTAAGCTCGTTCTTCGTCCATTGAACCACCCCAAACGAGTAGAGTAGAACCGGGACGGCAAGCATGTTAGTCGCAGATACCTTGTTCAACGCCGACAGATTGGAAGACCAAATCTGTCGAAGAAGATGCTTGTATCTGCTTCGGAGAGACTCCTTCACTGATGTTACGTCCTGAATGCGGCTTTGAGGCACGCCCAGGTATGTATAGGTCTCTCCAGTGTTAAGATGTCTAATAACACTTATATCCACAAGCTCAGGGTCCTTGGGAACGCCAGTAATCTTTCCTTTCTTCAAATGAATTTTGGCACACTTGTCCAAACCAAAGTCCATCCCAATCTCTCCTGTGTAGTTCTTGACGATATTTATAGCAGTTTGAAGTTTGCTTTTACCAGCGGCATAGATCTTCAGGTCATCCATATAAAATACATGAATTACCTTATGCTCACGCTGATTAGTGTCGCCACAGAGGTATCCAGGAGAATTTCGCAGTGCGAGAGATAGAGGCAGAAGTGTGATGCAAAAAAGCAAAGGGCTCATACTATCCCCTTGAAAGACGCCCCTCTGGAAGGTGACCTTGTTCGTCGTTAGACGATGATCCCTAGATGAGATGGTAAATCTAGTTTTCCAAAGAGGCATCAGTCTCTCTATGCATCTCACTATGTGTGGATGTACCTTCAAGCTTTCCAACAGACAGATGATAAGTCTGTGAGAGGTTGAATCGAAAGCTTTCCGGTAGTCAATCCAGGCCATCGACAGGACGCGCTGATGGGCGGCAGCGTCTTTACAGACACACCTGTCAATCAGCAGGTTCTCGCGACAGCCTGCTACACCTTTTTTCGAGCCTCGTTGTTCGTACCTCTCGCCATACAGGCTCAATTCGTCGAACGATCCTGTTGTTTAGGACAGCTGTAAAGATCTTATACAGTGTGTTTAAACAAGTTATTGGCCTGTAATTCTCTGGTCTGGACAAGTTGCCTTTTTTCGGTAGGAGTATAGTGCGTCCTAACACCAGCCACTGCGGAATGGGCGTCTCCGACTTTAAATATGAGGTGAATATGCGGGCCAAATGTTGGTGTATAGAAGTAAACTTCTTCCACCAAAAATTCTTAATACAATCTGGTCCAGCACCGGAAAAGTTCTTCGTGCCTCTAAGTGCTTTTTTCCCCTCTTCGGCAGTGACTGTTGGGCACTCCTCCTCAGATTTTATGAGGCTGTCGCAAAAATCCTTGAAGCGGATGATATTGTCAGTATCTTCTTTCAACTCTAGTATTTTCGGGATGTTGTACACCTCTCTCCAAAAAGTCTCTACCTCCTTGGGCTTGGGTGGATTTTTTACAAAAACAGGGGGATCACTGAAGAGGCGTGATGGGTCAGCAAGAAACTGTTGATTCTCCCTGTTCCATCTCTCCCTCTTCTGTATCCTCCTCCTTGTGTCAGATAACAGCCTTATTTTGTCAACAATATGCTGCTTGATTGTCAGCAGCTTTGACTTGTTCAGTGTGTGATTCAAGGTCCTTAGTTCTTGAGCGAACTTTCGAACCCTTTCCGTGAACGGTCTACCAGATGTTATGTAGTCAATCATACATTGAACACGGGACGCATTCTGTCTTGCCCATCCAATTTTCTTGTTCAGTTGATGCAAGCGTCTTCTGGTCTTCTGATCCATCGTCGGTTTCAGCCTTCGATTTGAATCAGCCAAAGCTCTCGCAGCACCATAGACTGAGCAATTGATGGTCCAGAGGTCGGACTCTTGCGAGATATCTCCACGAATGGAGGCATCCATTTCAGCCAGATCTTGGGGCTTAAGAGGAACTTGCATGTTGATGTTCCTCCTTGTACTGAAATTGCGATCATCTTCCAGAAGGTGCCTGCTTTCTGCGGTTGGTCCTAATGTCGTTTCATCTTCGTCTGCAGCTTGTTCAAGCAGCGGTTGAGGAAGCGCTTCGCGTACATATCCATTTTTCCGGAGGTAGTCGGCTTTATTTCGCAAAGACTGATGCGAAACGTATTGAAGCTCTGGGTGTTTCTGGCACCACAGAGTATGCATACGCGCCATAAAGCCTCCGCGAACAGGGATAATACTGGAATCGTAGCAGTCATGCACGTCATTCTTAAGTTGATCCGTCCACTGAATTTGGGCGTTTCGCCGGTTCGTCGTCGTGTTTCCATCTAAATTATTTTCAGCACCCCGAACTCTAGGATGATCGGCATTGTTTGCCGATCTATTGTCGGGTGCTCTGCGCGTTCGATAGTTTTGAACCGCATCTACAACATTTTGGTGGTTTGTTGGTTTCATTGTTGTTCCCACGAGCAGCTAGGGAAAGGGTTTGTCAATCCTTGTAGAGCCCCGCGTGCAAGGATAAGGCTGATACTCTGAGACGTCGCCCGGTATCCCAGAGTCACCGTTAAAGACACCTCACCCAGGTGCCATGCAGCTTTCGGCACGGTTCTCACACTTTCGCTTAGGGGTTATTCCTTCGGGACCATACCTGGACAATTGTCCGCAACTGCTTATTAATTATTGTAACCATATTCAGCAGAAATCCTTCGTACGGGGACCCTCTATCCGCAACCCGAGGACGCGTTCGGTGGCTTTGTCATAAGCCCTTCGGTTCTATTCTAAGGGAATCGAAACCGAAACCGAACACATATATATATATATATATATTTTTGAAACCGAAACCGAACACATATATATATATATATATATATATATATATATATATATATACATATATTTTGAATTTTGCTGGAATTAGTTTTAAAAGTCATTATTAAATTAAGTGTATGGAAATGCAATTCCAAATGAAAAAGTACATTTTGAATGTTTCAATGAGGATAATTGTTTCATGCCTTTTATGTTGTGAACTAATTAATTATATATTAACTGATTCTATTTCGTAAATATATTAAATTTTCAGAAATAAAAGTTCAAATCCTCCATATGAAAAAAGATGACCTCCATCTTGTGTAACATTGTGGTATAGAAGGAATCGTTATGTAATCGAATATTGGATATGATTTTTATAATAAAATTTTATTTACATATATTTAAAATACCTCTATTCAAATTTCATAATTTTCCAAATGTTTACGAAGTCGTGAGATAATTATTTCAATTCAATCTTTAAAATTATACGTAAACATGTTGGACGTTTTTATGGAATTATGTAGTTAAAAAGATTATAAATAATTGAGATTTTCAGAAAAATATAAGATAAACATTATTTTTATGTTCCAATGCAAATAATATTGTTCATTGATTTTTATGTTATGAACTGATGAATGAACTATTATTAACTATTTACTGATTCATTTTTTTCAAAAAAGTGAATTATATAAAGATTAATTCAAGTTTCAAAATTATATGTGCATATATTTCAATTTTTACTAGTATTACTTTGAAAGGTAATCATCGAAATTTTCAGATAAATATTAAATACCAGTTATTCTAATATTTCAATTAAATAATTATTAAACGATTTCTATGTTGTTAACTCATTAATTAAATATTAACTGTATCTGTTAAAACTTACATTTTCTAGAATTAGTTGAAAGATGAATTAATTTTTTCATACTTTTTATGTTGTCAACTGATGAATTAAGAATTAGCTGATTAATTTTTTTCTCGATGTCAAATTACATAAAGATTGGAATTTAACATTCTTTAATTAAGTAACATAAATTGATTATTTATTTTGAGATTGTGTAATTTAATATTGGCTATGATGTGAATAATAAAAGTTTTTTCATATTAATGTGAATAATAATTAAATTATTATAAGTATTCCCTTTGCCTAAGAATTTCGACAATTTTTTTAAAATTAAAATACATCTTACCGTTATATATTCATTTGAACAACAATAATTATTAAATTAAGTCAAGTTTTCATAACAATATGAAGTAACAATCATTTCAATGTTTTAATGAAAATAATTGTTTGATACTTTCCATGTTCTAAACTGATTAATTAATTTTATTAGCTGATTAATTTTTTTCACAATATTGAATAACATAAATATTGAATTTTAATTAATTTTAATTCGATAACATGAATTGATTATTCACTTCCGAACGTATCTCTATTACCATGATGTAATTTTTTATAATATTTATGATGTCAATTGAGTATCTGAATTCAATTTTCCAAATTATATGTATACATGTTTTCATTTTTTCTGGAATTAGTTTAAAAGGTTATTGACGACTGAAATTTTCAGAAAAATATAAGATCAACATTATTTGAATGAGGCATGTATTTAATTACACTGGAAAAAATAGTTTATTGTAATTCAAGTGACTTCCGATGAAACTTGGATATAGAGTCTTGTATGGCTGGATTTTTTTTCCAGTTACTTTCCATTGATGATTGTTTACATTTATTCCATTATTGAATTAAAATCACTGGAAATGTATGAGCATGTCTCTTGAATTTCATGAGACCAGTCGGAGTTACGATTACGATTACGATACTACACTCAGAGAAAAGATTTAGTTGATTCAACAAAACAGTTCGTTTAACCTAATTTGTTTGTTGAAACTGAAAATTTTGGTCAGCACAAATAAACCTTTGGTTATTTTTAGAAAACACAACGAAGTCATTTGGTCAGTCCTAAGTAATTATTTATTTGAGCATGTTTTATTTGATTCAAGCAAATAAATGTGTTGAGCGGAATATATTAATTATTAGAAAATGATTTGGTTGAAGTAACAAAATAATTTGGTTCATTCACCAAACACTTTCATCAACTACACCAATCATATCGAAACTGATGAGGTCAGCCCACGCCGGTGACCAGTTTGCGTGTCGCAAAGTTTCTCATCGTACGTCGCCGTCGTGTCGCGAATTAGTGAAAAAATGAGTGACCTAGAACACAATTTTTTTAAAGTCAAGATCTAGATACATTTTGATTGAACGAAACAGCCGAAATATTCGGTTGAATTAAAAAAAAATTCATTACAATCATCCAAAAAATTGGGTTAAATCAACTTTGTTTAAGAATTCAACTCTTCTGTCGGAAATAAATTTTCTTCCTGAAAATTCTCATTTTTGGTAAAAAATTGAATTTTTGTACAGAAAATTCGTCTTTCAGCTTGAAGGTACAACAATTTAGATCAACTTTTTTTCTTTCGTGACTGAAAAATCTTTATTTTTGAAAATTCGTCTTTTTGGTTTTAAAATTTAATTTTTTAATGAAATTTCACCTTTTTGAATGAAATATATAATATTACACTTTTCTTTTAAGAATACATCTTTTCAGGTTCAAATTTTAATTATTTGGTTGAAAATTAATTATCTTGTTGAAAATTCAAGCATTTTGTTGAAAAGTCATCTTTTATGGTAGAAAAGTCTTTTTTTTTTTGGTTTGAAATAAAGAAATGAATGAATATGAAAACTTTGAATTTATATATGAAATATTGTTTTATTCCATTCTCAAAGATCCTGTGTTAAAAATATTACAAGATTGAAATGCTGGATTTTAAAAATTAATGGTCAGGAAAAATGAAAAATGCGTGAAGGAAAAATCGGGGAATTTGTAGAATGAGCTTTCCAGCCACCCTGCCTAACTCTGGTAGAAATAACAAGCAAAACAGCAAAACGCAATTCATCTTTATGTCTTTCTCATAATGTGTCTGACAAAGTAAAACATAACTTGAAATTTAACTACCAATGGACATTTTTACGTGTATAGGAATCAGCCGTTAAGCATGAAATCCCCCAAATCCCATACAATTTGACATAAACCTACTTTACCTGTTATTGTTAGTGCACACACTTTATTGCAATTTCCTTAATCACAAGTATAGAAGCCAATAAAACGATTTATGAATAAAGAGTAAAAACCTTATCCTAACTATATTAGGGGACTTCCGTTTCCCGCGTGAAAGTGTGTAGCAGCGGTGAAATTTGGTGCTGAGCTTTTCTGAAAATTGTGGTGAAATTTGAGGTGAGTGGATTGTGGATGTATGTAGAGGGGTTCGTTTGTGAGGGATTGTTTGAGAGATTGAAAGCTTAGCAAGGGGGTGAGGATATGTTGGAGGATCAGGACAGATTTGGGTGGAAGTTGAGGTTAGGTGGGGTTTGAGGTTTGTGACAGGGTGGGAGGATCAGGTAGGTCGTAGCAGGGCAGAGTAGAGAAGGAGAAAGGCAAGGTAGGTAGAGGCGACGATAGATGGAGACAGAGAACGATAGAAGGCGGGATCGTTTGAATTGGATTCATGGCTAGCGGAGCGAATACTGTCAAGGAAAGCAGGGATTCAGATCAGTAAGTTTTCAGCACACCGAAAGGGGAGAACAAAGAAAGGAGGGCAACGGGAAAGTATAGGAAAATAGTAGAAAAGGATGGATTGAGGGCGAAGAGCGTGGGGTCGATTGAGGTATTTATCAAAAGGAAGAGAGGGGATAGGGAAAGCAGTGAAGAAAAGGAAGATATAGGGTCAAGCTTGAAAAATCCAAAAATGTACAGAACGCCGCCGGAAAAGCATAGTTTGGTAGAGAAGGATGAGAAAAATAAGAGGACAGAAAGAGATAGAGCTGAGGCTAAAGATCCGATGGAGATGGAAAGATTAAAAGAAACGCGCGAAATGATAATAGAAGTGATGGGGATGTATGAAGAAAGGCAGGAGAAAAGGGTGGAGGAAATTAGGAAAGAAATTAGACAGGAAATGGCCGAACTTAGGAAAGAAATGAGGAAATGGGAAGAAGTCAGGGAAAAGCTAGAGAAAAGGATGCAGATGTTGGAGCAAAGGCTGGAAAAGAAGGAAGGGCCTGATAAAGAGGTAGATGAGTTGGAAGGTAGAATACAAAAAATTAAAAGTTCGAACCGTGAGTTTGGAGGTGGGGAGTGTGGGAATAAGGAGAAGGAAAGGCTAAGAAAAATAGAACAAAGGATAGGAAAGAAAGAGAGAGAAGAAATAAAAAGAGACATAGTTTTAAAGGGTCTAAGATTAGAGGGGAAGGAGCTGATGGAAGGAGTGGAAGAAGTACTAAAAAGGATTGATGCTAAGGTACAGATAGAGGAAGTGCGAAGTGTAGGAAGGGAAGAGCGAAGAGTTGAGAGAATGGTATTAGTAAAACTAAAGAAATGGGAACATAAGAGGGAAGTGATGACAAAGAAGAGGTGTTACATGGAAGCGCGGAGAGAATAGAGGATGATTTGACATGGGTAGAAAGGAACATGCAGCGTTAGTTGAGGAAAATAGCGGAAAAGGAAACAAAAACGGACAGGGAAGAGTTAGTAAAAAATGAGGTATCGGGAAACTAGGAGAGAAAGGAACGGGAGGTGAAGAAATAAGAAATAGTGAGAAACAAAAAGAGATGAGGAGAGGTTTATCAAAAGTGCACATATCCACCTCTGACCAAATAACATTTTTTTGCGGTTTTGGACTGAGGTTTCAGGTCTCCATAAGTAGTTAAAACCGCAGCTTTAAAAAGTGGACATTTCCCATTAAAACAGCATTGAAAAAACGTGGGTTTTCGTCAAAACTGAACATCTCCACACCCCAAGTCTCACACGTTTGTCAACATCAAAAGTGAACATCTCCTAACATTTTTAACATGGCCGTGTCCGCTGTTTTTTTCAAAACTTATCATCTCCAAACTTGTCGAAAATGCGCTCTATTTTTTATTTTATTTCCCGGGTTCCTCAACAGGTGGAAGCAAGCCCTTGAAGGATCGGGTACATTGTTTTGTTGTACATACACTAGATCGCGGTGCATTTTATTACGCCACTCAGTTCCGTGTTGCGGCAAGCGTTTTTGTGTGACACGCGTTACTTTGCTGCCATTTTCTTCGTCTGCCAGAAGCTTCCCTTTATTATTGTGTTTCATGCGTAGCGTAGATTGAGTTTTGTGCGTGGTTTGTACGTGGAAAATGGACATTTGGAATAAAAATGTTTTTTTTTTACTTGTGTTTGATTCTTATTCTGCCTCAAAAGATTTTCTGAGTTTTTTTGTTTTTATCAAAACTCGACATCTCCACGTGTCCGCGTCAAAACTCAACATCTCCAAAATACTTATCCTCATGACCAGGTCAGGTTTTATGATACACGGATGTAATTAGGGATCAAAAATAAGGGGTGGCGAAGGAATTTATTGATACAGTTGGTTTAATTTTAATAGCTGATGTGGTTCTGTATCGCGTTTTTTGGCTCTCCTGAAAAATTTTTGAAAGTGGAGATGTGCACTTTTGATAAACCTCTCCTCAGATGAGAAACGAAAGCAGGGAATATTGGAGGATATGCTACTGGAATATAGCAGGCTTAGAAAGAAAGGATTGGGATTTAATGAGAAATTTGACACGATGGGATGTAGTAGTAATGATGGAGACGTGGCTAGATGAAAAGGGATGGGAAAGAGCAAGGGGAAGATTACCAAGAGGTTACAAATGGCGGGTTATAAATGCAAAGAGGAAGAATAAAAAGGACAGAGCAGTGGGAGGAATGGTGATGTGAGTAAGGAACGAATGCATAACAGAGAATGATAAGAAAGAGTTGAAAGAACATAAAGAAGGATTAATAGTAGAAGAGATAAATATGGGAGGAGAGAGGTGGAAGATAGTGGGGGTTTATGTGAACGGTGATATGCAGGAGAAATCAGAGGAGATGAGAGAACTGATGGAATAAAATAAGCAAGAGAGTAGGCTAATAATAGGAGGTGGTTTCAATGCGAGAAAAGGAGATAGAAGAGGAAGGGAATGGGATGGAGAGCGAGGAAGAAAATCCAAAGACAAGATACTGAATGGGGAAGGAAAAAAGTTCTTGAAGAGCCTAGGGGAGATGGGATGGTTTATTCTAAACGACAGTATAGAGGGGGATGAGGAAGATGAATAAAAACGTTCAGGAGGAAAGAGGGGAACGGTAATTTATTATGCGGCAGTGGACGAAGAAGTAAGAGAGAAGGTTAAAAAACTAGATGTGGGGAACTATATAGATTCGGATCACTTCCCCATAATAGTGATGGTAGAGGGAGAAATGAGTAATAACAAAAAGGCTAAAAAGGAAACAAAAGTAAAAGAAGCAGGAAGAGGGGATTGGTCAATGGAAGGTAAAGAACAGTTCAAAGAAAAAGTCAGGAATATAAAAATGGGGGAAGGAAATGTAAACGAGGAAATGGAAATAATGGTAGGAGAAATAAAAGGAGCATTGGAGTG
>CAKNXH010084097.1:0-18854 GCA_932178445.1 Andricus quercusramuli
AAGTTATGGTAATTTATATATTTTGAAAATCGGTTTTTTATAGTAAAGCTTTTTTCACTAGCATAATTCAGAGTTGATGCAACAATATAAAAGATTCCTTGGTTCGAAGCGAATCGATTGACCTATAATAATAATTAATTTTATCAAAGAGTAGGGAAGTTATGGTCATTTATATATTTTGAAAATCGTTTTTTATAGTAAAACTTTTTTCATTAACATAAGTCAAAGTTGATGCAAGAACAGAAAAGATGCGTTGATTCGAGACGAATCGATTGACCTATAATAATAATACTTTTTTCAGTAACATAATTCAAAATTGATGCAAGAACGGAAAAAATCTCATAATTCGAGGCAAATCGATTGATCTATAACAATAATAATACACTTTATTGAAGATTAGGGAAGTTCTGCTCATTTATAATATCTGAATCATCAGCTTCAAACAGAAAAACTTTTTTCATCGACATAATTTAAAGTTGATGCATGAATAGAAAAGACTTTTTGATCATAAATTTTCAAATAGAGTAATATTATGACAATTTTGGTGAAGAAATCATAATGCTGGGAAAGGGATAGGGTGCGACAGAACTTTTCCTTTCCCTTTGCCAGCTCAAAAAATTATTATTTCGAACGCAAGATTTTATTTGCCTGATTTGTCTTTGTATTTAAAACATTTTTTGTATTATTTTGTAATTTTTCAGTTTTGGTAAATTTCTATTTTTAAATTCAGCAAAATGAAGACTTTGGTTTGTCTATTATTGAAAAAAATAACAAATGCTTCCTCTATGAGGAAGCAGATACATTTGCTAACGGGAAGCAAAGTGCTCGTGAAATGAGCACCATATAATTATAAATACAAACAAAGTGGAAACACTCGAGATCGAATTCACAGCTAGTTTAGACAGTAATCTGAAAAACGCTTAACGTATCAAGTTTGTAAACTTCACATGAACATAAATTTAATGCATGCAATTTTTTAAGTCAAATAAATAATATTGTAAAAGCCTTTAAGTCTGTCCCTCAATTTTTGCGATTTCAGACATCATTACCGTACGTCTTTTTTTCTAGTAAAATATTGTAGTTGCAGTTGAGTAATAAATACAAAAATATTAAGCGTATCGTTTAATACAAGATTTTATAAAATTAAGCTTAACATATTAACCCTCTTTTTTGTCAGTCTGATATTAAAACGTTAAAAACCATCGAAGGGGTGAAAAAAAATTATAAAAACCATTCCTTTACTTGCTTGGCGGTGTTTTCTTTCATAATTAGGTGACTTTTCATAATTAAAATTTTTAATTTTTTTATAAACATTAAAAAAAGGTTAAACTTCAACAGTTTTCTGGCATCATTACCATACGGTACAATAGAACAGCGTACGACTGATTATATGCGGTGCGCATGGATTCATTATTAGTTCTTATTTTCATAACTGCCCCTTTTGGATTTAAAATTTGTATATGAGATAAGATAAATTTCCGTTATGAAATATTTAATTCCTAATAATAATATTATTGCCACTGTAGGTGCTAAAATTTGCCTACAATTTGACAATTACCCATATGCCATGGAGGAGAGCCTTCTTAATGGATCGGGCAATATTTTTGGAACTCACCATGAAAAGGTGCTCTCCTGCTTGCTATGTAGTATACTATTTCGTCATACCTGAATCGAAAATTCGACTTTCAATACCTGTGAAGCGGGTCGGAAATTCAATTATCGACCCGCTCCACAGGCAACTCAATTCGAATTTTCGATTATCGATATGATGATAAATTGTATGCAAATGTATTATATCTACCAATTTTCTTAGAACCACTTCACACTGGGATGCTTATTTCTGGTTCAAATCGTAAAAAATAACATTGGAAATATACAAATTAAATTTATGGAACAACGAAACAATTTGCAATAAAATGTATAACAAATTTTTTCCTATAGGATGCGCACCTTTTATTTAACTATAAAAACAAGACAATGGAAATACGTCTGTTTTAATACCAATGCATATTAAGAATTGTAATAATAAACATTCATTGAAATGATACATCTTTAAAGGTAGCTGCAAGTAGAATTCAATCCAAAATAAGGAACAAATATTGATATAAATTAATAAATAATGTGGAAAAGTTCGCATAGTGGACAAAATCAAGTGCGAAGCACGAGTTACGTGATGATGATGTATTCGTCAAAGCCGAAGAAGCCTTAACAACAGAGAATTTACAATCACCAAATTACATTCGTCCATCAAGCTAGCACTTCCACAATCGAATTTTTTGGATTCTTGATAGCTCAGAAATCTGCTCTTTTTTTGCGCACGAATTAAAATTTTTGGGCTCCTTTACTCTTTTCAAAAAATCAATTTGGTCGTGGAGGTGCTAGCTTACATAAGCCTAGCACCTCCACTTCCTAAAATAACAAAATAATTTAAAAATTAATTCCACTAGAATTTTGGGCTTTTGAAATCCGCAAAAAAATCTCCGAAACAACCCTTAAGTTCCAAAACCAACCCGCTTCAAGAAATTGGAACTTTTTATCAATTCAATCCCGGCTTATTTCTGTGCTTTTTTCGGCTCCTCAAAAATAACGAATCCAATTTTTGTGCTCCAAACCTTAACGTTCAAAATCAACCCCTTTGTATCACATAGATATGACTTTCTCAAAAAATAATCTCCTTGAGAATTTCTTTTAGCCCAAAACCGCCTGCCTAGTAAATTAAAAATCAAACCTGTTGCCACTGGAACGAATTAGAATAAAATTAGCAAACAAAATATTTTCTCTTTGCTAAGAATCCAGTTGCCAGACGATGATGAAGAAAGTTGGGTCAAACTCCTCTACATAAAAATTAAAGATTTCACCAGAAACAAGACCTGGAGCATACTTAAATTTCACATGGAAGATCCCTTCATCCAAATTACGGAACGTGTACGCATCGGAGATATGTTGAATTTTCTATTACAGAAAAAATTCACAGAACACACATTTTTCCTGTGCGAACGACCTGACAAAAAATTGAGTGAAGAAGAGACACAAAATCTGTTGAAAGAGGCACACGGAAACGTGGCCACCGGCCACTTTGGCGAGAATAAGACAATCAAAAGACTACGCGAACAAACATCGTGGGAAAATATGGAGGAAGATATAATCGACTTCGATAAGAAATGCCAAACATGCCAACCCGAGAAATTGACCAGAATTCGTCCCAAGGTTAAAGATATAGTTGGCTCATTACCGGAAACAACGAGTGGAAACAAATATATTTTATCCATTCAAGATGTGCATATGAAATATATAATTCTTATAGCACTGTGGGAAACGACAAGCGAAAGCATACTAACAAATCTGCTAGATCACCACATTTACATATTTTTTCCGCCAAAGCACATCTTAACTGACCAGGGCGCTAACTTTGTATCGGAATTGCAGTACAAGTCCGATTAGTTGCAGTCCGATAAGTGTACACTCCCTTTAAAACGTCAACACATGCACGGCACGCACTATAATTGGGGTTCTCCCACTACGTGTGCTATTTTGCTTATGATTTGCGCATCATTCTTACGCATGCCCGCACCTAATATCGTGCTACTAGAGAGGGCATACATGGCCGATAATGAGACGGAATGGAATCAAAACTTGAACCTTATATGCTTAGCATTTAATACCGCAGTCCATGAAAGTACAGGTTTAACGCCGTTTGAAATTACATTCGGAAGAAAAGCCAATTTATCTTCAGCGTTAGCAACAACCACGTCGTTAACCCATCAACAACTGTTAGATATTTGGCGAAAGGGACATGAGGAATATTTGGAAAGAGGGAGAACTGCCATTCAAAAAACACAGGAACAATCAAAAAGGCAGCAGGATGCAAAAATAATTATTAGTAATCCTCTTTTCGAACCAGGAGATTTAGTATTATTGCATAATGACAGTAAAGAAACAAAATTAGCGAGCGAATGGCTCGGACCCTACACCATATGCAAACGCGTTCGTTCGTCTGATTATGAAATTCTATACAATAATCAGCATCACACTGTACACGCTAATAGGTTGAAACCCTTCTACCAATAGTTTGATCGGTTCATTTTATGTTTTCTTTTAGAATTCATTTCACTTGGTTACTGCTGTCACTTCTTTCGATTACATCTGCAAACGTGACCCTCACTTCACTCGATGGTTCCACCATATTCATCGAGGACCTTGGTACAGCGAATTGGTCGTTGATCAATACATAATTTTCATTTGGGATTACGGCGATAAAATTATCCCCCTTTCGTAGTATTATAGAAATTAAGTGATTTATTTTATAGATATCTTTCTCAAAAATCGGCATTCCAATAAAACAGTTTCTTCGGCAATGTCAATCAAATGTTGATAATTTTCTTCTACTGACTGAATGCTATGTTTTTCGTTGTTTTCCTCTTCGAATTGTTTAAATCCCTCTATAGGTGTACTCGGAGGTAGGATTTGGGAATGTATAATTTCGTGTTTACCGACATTTGTTGCATCAATTAATAATGATATGTCTTCACTTAATTCTGATATAACAACTGTCATAATTGTGATCTGATTAGCCATTACTATGTTTTCGATATTTTCATTAATCTTATTGGCTAACTTGTTCTAACTATGCACAATGTTTTTATTTTTAAAAAACAAGGAATCTACGTCGTGCGCGGCTCAATTTAAAATAGTCCTAATTACTTTAGTCTGATTTTGAAGCGACATTTTTAACATTTTGTTTTGGGAATACAATTGGCCGAGTACATGGTTGATATGATCTAAATCACCTTCGGATAGTGTTCCGAAAAGTGTCTTTGAGATGCTTCCAACAAAATTAAAAGCTCCCCTTTTGTAACGATTTTTTCCTAATAGCTGAAAGAGTAACAATCTTCAAGTATTTAACCTTTTAATTTGGGATTTTAAGGTTACTAGTTTAAATTGCTCCAAACATTGATTACATCGTTCGAAGACCGATTTATACAAGAGATTAGTTTGTTCGTATCTTTTGTCAATATTGTGTGTGTCAACGGATGAAATGAAAGTGTGGTAGATTTTCGCTGTACCAAGGTCCTCGATGAATATGGTGGAACCATCGAGTGAAGTGAGGGTCACGTTAACAGATGTAATCGAAAGAAGTACAGCAGTAACCAAGTGAAATAAATTCTAAAAAAGAACATAAAATGAACCGATCAAGCTATTGGTAGAAGGGTTTCAACCTATTAGCGTGTACAGTGTGATGCTGATTATTGTATAGAATTTCATAATCAGAGGAACGAACGCGTTTGCATATGGTGTAGGGTCCGAGCCATTCGCTCGCTAATTTTGTTTCTTCACTGTCATTATGCAATAATACTAAATCTCCTGGTTCGAAAAGAGGATTACTAATAATTATTTTTGCATCCTGCTGCCTTTTTGATTGTTCCTGTGTTTTTTGAATGGCAGTTCTTCCTCTTTCCAAATATTCCTCATGTCCCTTTCGCCAAATGTCTAACAGTTGTTGATGGGTTAACGACGTGGTTGTGGCTAAGGCTGAAGGTAAATTGGCTTTTCTTCCGAATGTCATTTCAAACGGCGTTAAACTTGTACTTTCACGGACTGCGGTATTAAATGCCAAGCATATAAGGTTCAAGTTTTGATTCCATTCCGTCTCATTATCGGCCATGTATATTTTTAACAAATCTTTAATTGTTCCGTGAGTTCTTTCGAGGGCTCCATTGCTTTGTGGATGGAAAGCAGTTGTTTTGATATGCTTGATTCTAAAAAGGTTTTCAAATTTTTGAACTACAGTAGAAGTCCGATAAGTTTCTCATTTCGGGGCTGCAGGGGCGGAAAATTCCAGGAATTGCGGACTTATCAAATGCCCCCTCTAGTAGCACGATATTAGGTGCACGCATGCATAAGAATGATGCGCAAATCATAAGCAAAATAGCACACGTAGTGGGAGAACCCCAATTAGTATGCGTGCCGTGCGTTGACGTTTTAAGGGGAGTGTACACTTATCGGACTGCAACTAATCGGACTTGTACTGTAATTCCGATACAAAGTTAGCACCCTGGTCAGTTAAGATGTGTTTTGGCGAAGAAAATATGTAAATGTAATGATCTAGCAGGTTTCTTAGTATGCTTTCGCTTGTCGTTTCCCACAGTGCTATAAGAATTATATATTTCATATGCACATCTTGAATGGATAAAATATATTTGTTTCCACTCGTTGTTTCCGGTAATGAGCCAACTATATCCATCGCGATTTTTTCATTTGGCTGCGTCGGCATTTCCGGAATGACTGCTTCAACCTTGGGACGAATTCTGGTCAATTTCTCGCGTTGGCATGTTTGACATTTCTTATCGAAGTCAATTATATCCTTCTCCATATTTTCCCACGATGTTTGTTCGCGTAGTCTTTTGATTGTCTCACTCTCGCCAAAGTGGACGGTGGCCACGTTTCCGTGTGCCTCTTTCAACAGATTTTGTGTCTCTTCTTCACTCAATTTTTTGTCAGGTCGTTCGCACAGGAAAAATGTGTGTTCTGTGAATTTTTTCTGTAATAGAAAATTCAACATATCTCCGATGCGTACACGTTCCGTAATTTGGATTAAGGGATCTTCCGTGTGAAATTTAAGTATGCTCCAGGTTTTGTTTCTGGCGAAATCTTTAATTTTTATGCAGAGGAGTTTGACCCAACTTTCTTCATCATCGTCTGGCAACTGGATTCTTAGCAAAGAAAAAATATTTTGTTTGCTAATTTTAATCTAATTCATTCCAGTGGCAACAGGTTTGATTTTTAATTTACTAGGCATGCGGTTCCTTTTCCAGATTGCGTATTCGTTCTGAATTTCTCTTTCATCTATCGGTTCGTAATTTCGCAATCTTTCAGAAATTGGTTGGTTATTTTCGCCTGATGATGATGATGTATCAATCTCATCGACTTCTTGGGAGTCATTTACTTAATTTATTTGTGCATTCTGTCCCAATTAGTCTGAGAGGTTTCGATTTTGAATAGGGTGCATTCTTGAAAGAGCGTCAGCTGCCGTGTTTTCCTTTCCTTTTTTATACACGATCTTGTATGCGTATGCTTCCATCTGAAATCTCCACCTCATCAACCTGGAAGAAGAGTCTTTCACGTTAAAAAACCACGTCAAAGTTCTTGAGATGTAGCAAACTCGGTGTTCCTGTTGAGATAAAATTGCCCCCAGCCCAACATTACTTGCATCAATGGGCAGAGTAAATGTGTCCTTAAGGTCAGGATATCTTAATACCGGTGCTGAGCAAAGAGCATCTTTCAACATAATAAAACTTGTTTCGCAAGATGGCATCCAATTGAAAGATTGATTTTTCTTCGTCAGTGCTGTCAATGGTTTAGCTATCGTGGAGAAGTTTTTTTATACATTTTCTGTAATATCCAGCTAGTCCCAAGAAAGACATGACTTCTTTTTGTTTCTCGGGTCTTTTGAAATTTTGGACAGCGGATAATTTATATGGGTTTGGTTTCACTCCGTTTTCCGTGATCACGTGTCCCAGGTATTCCAGTTCCGGTCGAAGAAACTCACATTTGTCTGGTTGAAGTTTGAGTCCAGTAGCCCGTAAACGTTCAAACAAAATAACGTGATTTTCGTTGTGTTCTTGGTGTGTGCTTCCAAAGACAACAATGTCGTCCAGATAAGCGAAGCATATTTTTCTTACTAGTCCCCTTAATTCTGTGGTCATCATTCTTTGAAATGTGGCTGTAGCGTTTTTGAGCCCGAACGGCATGCGGTTATAGTGAAAATGTCCTTCAGGAGTAGAAAATGCGGTATATTTTTTTGAGTCCTCGTTTATTGGAATTTGGTGAAATCCTGAGCTCAAATCAAAGGCTGAAAAGAATGTTGCTTTTCCCAAGTGGTCTAAAATTTCGTCGATTACAGGAAGTGGGTAGGCATCTTGATCTGTTTTTTCGTTCAATTTCCTGAAATCAATCACAAGCCTCCATTTAGGTTTTCCTGACGCGTCGCGTTTTTTCGGGACTACCCAAAGTGGTGAATTGAATGGTGAGTCCGTGGCTTCCATTATTTTCTTGGTTAAAATTTCGTTTACTTGATTTGAAATTTCTTCTTTGTGACATTCCGGGTGTCGCGGTTGACGTATATTAATATTTGCTTCGTCTTTCACGATGATTTTATGTGACGCGAGACTTGTGCATGGTGGTCGGTCTCCTTGAAGTGAGAAAATGTCGTGATAAGAGATCTCTATTTTTTGAATCTGTGTTTTGTGGGCATCTTCAATGTGTTCAAGTCTCAAATTTCCATTCAATGATTTCAATCCAGCGTTTGATTCCTTCTGTGTAATGTAAGTTACACGCTCTTCTCGTTCTGGGCCAACATGGATAAACTTGTAATTTATCTCTTCGTCACTGAATCTCAAATCTATTTTGGTATCGTTACTAACAGGAATCATAACTTGTGAGTCAACAATACGGTAAATAGAGTTTGGAATGTAGGGATTATCTTATATGAAAATGTGCCCCTGCTTTTTGTTTGTTTTCACGGTTATCATTTTTATGGTGTTTTTTGGGATGAGGATACTGTCGTACTCTAAGGGATAGACCATATCGTCTAGTTGGAGGGACCTGTTTGACAAGTTAAACTGATAAGAGTATAGGAATGTTGTTCCAATGGTGCCTTCCTCTTTCCCTTGAAACTTAAATTTGGTGGCTTCGTTTGTCCGGTGCTTATCATTTCCCATTGAAAACTCTTCGTCCATTGAAATTCTCTGGTGGTATTTATTAATGCAATTTTCTTTTATTAGATTTATCGATGCACCACTATCGACTAATAATTTTACAGGTTTAGTTGCTCCGTGTAATAGTCCTCTGATAGAGTATAATCTTCCAGATATTGCTGATATTCTGTCTCCGTCTCCATTTCCGTTTCCTGAATATCTTCTTCCGTTTCTCCTTGGAGATAATTCACGCGATTCGGAGGTCGACTTCCCGAGGCTTTTGTATGAAAATTTGGTTGCTTGGAGAAACATTGATTTTCGGTGTGTCCAGGTTTTTTACAGTGACTGCAAAATAACTGGATTCTCTGCTGCAAAGGTATGCTGTGATTTGGAGGCTTATTTAATGAAGGGTATTTTTGTTTACTGAATTGAGAGTTTGAGGATTGAAAAGGAGATTTATTGAGGGTTGTGCGAATAGGTAGTTGGGGTTTAATCGTGTCTTTGGATAAGCGAATATTAATTCTTTCAGCTAACCAGACTTCTGATTGGATTGCCATTTGTTGTGCTTCTCTAACATCGCTATAATTTTTGCTTGAAACTCGGTCTGAAAGTTCTTCTCTTAAACTCATTATGTATTTTTCGAGAACTGTTTGCTCTTCATTTTTTATGCAAATTTCCCGTTCGTGTGCTAGAGGGTTTTTTGATTGTACAGCGTACAGAAGTTCGTGCATTCTTTGGTTGAATCTTCCATTGAAGTGCTGCGTACTTTCCCCAGCTTCTTGGACTACTTGTGATAGTTTGGTGCGATGAGTTTGTAGTGATTCAGTAGTTCCAAAGTTAGTTCTGAGAACTTTGAAAAGATCATCATAATCTTGAATCGATAAGAAACGAATAGATTTTTCCGCTTCCCCTTCGATTTTTTCTGCAATGATCCAGTCTAATAAAACTCCTGGATTTGAACACTGCGATTTAATTCTTTTCACAAGAGTTAAAGGGTTCAACTCCCATATCGTCTCGTCCATTAAATTTTTTAATTAATTTCACTGCATCTCTCGCAGGGATAGTTTCGCTCGTGGTCGAAATTCTTTAATTCGAACTTCGTGAGAGCCTGTCACTTATAAGGATGGCTTCATTTGGGGTTGTTACTCTTTCATTTGACAACCTCTGTAGAAGCCTAGGGTCAATTTGTTCTCTCTCTAACGAACGTGATGGTTCTGCAAACAATGTGTCGTTGTTACCTACTCTAGATTCTTCATCGTTCTCCTTCTCGCTTTCATCTGAAGTCACAAGATCAAAATTTTTTGCTATCGACCGAATTTCTTCTTTACGCGTATTTATTGCGAGTTCCATGTGGGACATCCGATCTGATAATTTTGTTAGCATGCCAATTATATCGGCATTAGTAAATACAATAGGGGTATCTTCCGTCTGTAAAGTTGCGTTCTTCTGATTTCCGGCTGCCATGGTTTTCTTCTTAATAGTGTGTGTGTGTGTTTGTGTGTGTATTTGATAGTGTACCGAAACCTATTAGTTCCCTACTCATGTTAGCGGATGACGGGTGGTGTGTCGCGCCGCGTTATCTAATCTCTATATCGTTCGGTACAATGATATGCTCGCGTGCGCGTATAGTCCGTGGCGAAGTCAGCCCTCTAGCTCGGACTTCCTTTCTCTCCTTTCTCGCACAAATACTCCGCTCCCGCCTCTTGCATCATCCACACATAGTTCCCGTTTAACCTTGCCTCTCTTATTCTCTCTTTCCTTGCTGTCTTCTTTCTCCACATGCTGTTTTCCTTAACCATCTCATATACCTTCCTTCCACGTGCATCCTTCTTAATCCATCCATCTGCAGTCCATTCGTTTTAAAATATATTTCCCTTTCAACCTCCATCTTCCCACCTCTTCGCCTGTTCTCTTTCTCCTACCAACACTCCCTGACCAGCTTACGTCCCCCTCTTTCAAAAATTTCTCCTCATATTTACACGCCCGACTCCCCGTTAGAATCCCTAAATTCGTTCTGCCCATCTCCCTCCTGACAATATGATTAGGCGTGTTTCTTGCCAACCCCAGTGTCCACTTTACATACCTCTCCTGTGGTTGTAAGACAAACGTTCCTGATGTTCCACGCTTCTACAAGTTTAAATACTTATAACTTTAAAAAACAATTTCTTCCATCCAATCGGTGAAATACGTGTCTGAAACCATTTGTAAAAAACATATTTCACTGGGAAACGATTTTGCGACACAAACTCTAATAGTTCGAGATCCCACTGCGTGATGTGATAAGTTTTAAGCTAGGAAGGTAAAAGTTACTAGAAATGAAACCTTACACATGGACGTCGAAGAGACGCCACTGTTGCCAACGCCCAGTCCGGCACAGGTACGATTAATTTGATTCTTTGCTCTCGAATTATTTTTTCAATCGCCCGGCAGCTTCTACTAGAATAAAGTGTGTATAATGTTATGAGGGGCATTACGTGCTTTCAAAAATGTAGTGCTGCTTCCCCCACCTTGTGCTGCCCCACCGGCAGCGGGCCTAAAAGGGATGTTTAAGGCGCTTCGTCAGGCTTGATTTTTAGCCCATGTATTTGTTTGGACATGATTCCCGCTATACGGATGAAGTGTTCGATGTAATATTTGAACCACATAATCGCAAGGGCATAGTGCCCAACAATTCAGTCTCTTTTTTGTTGTTGAAAAATGGTCTTGTTTTTGTTTTTTTCTTATTAATCGAAAATATGCTTTATTTATGCGCCTGTAAACGAGCGATCCGCCACCGGGAAAGTACCCACGGTGAACCGAAAACAGGTGATCCGAATTAGAAAGGAAAATCGTCATATTAAACCATGAACTTTTTCGAGGATGCTTCACCCGAGGGGGTCGGCCTTAACTCATCCGTCCTTTCCACTGTAACGGTGTGACACGATTCGAGCCGCTTGAACGAAATTGATAATTAATAAAATATGCAGAAATTGACTTTTTATATGCTGCATTAGGTTCATTACATAATTACGAGACAATTAAAAAAGATAGAAAAAAATCAGTTAACCCGTTCAATTTCTGTTGGAAGTTTTGGTAATGTTGCATTTTATTCGAGATTACCTTCAATATTGAGAATATTTACCGATTTTCCAAATCACTTTTTTCATTTTTTTTCTTCAAATTATATCATTTTTGAATTTTATCAGCTGATAAAAATTTCATCGATCCATGTTTTGCGCTATTTTAGATATGGTAACAGTATTCATTGTCGGTGGGTGATTTACTGTCGAAGTATCGAAAAAATATAAATAATTTCCAGGATATCGAATCTAATTGTTATAAACAAATGATATTAACAAAATGTAAACGTATTGCAAATTTTGCTTGCAAAGAATATTTGTAACTTGAAATTGCTTGATTTTATCAGCACGATCATCTTTGATCATGAAAATTTGTTCTATGGTATAATTTGTTTGTTTTATAAACAAATTTTATAAAGAAATTCATAGTTTAGTCGTTCAAAGACAAAAAGTAATAGTTTTTTTACAATCATCTTCGAATTACGCAATTGGTGATGTTTTTTGACGGAGAATTCTCGATCGATATTATTTGTTTTTGTTTGAAATAAATCCTATCAATAAATGCATCTTTTGATCATTTATAGATAGAAAGTGATCGTTTTTCTTTCTACTCGTCTTCAAATTACAAAAGTGGTGATTTTTAGTGATGAATAATTGTCAATCGATAATATTTTTTTTTTCTTTAAAAAAATGTTATAAACAAATGCACATTTTGGGCATTTGCAGATAGAAAGTGACCGTTTTTCTTTCTAATCGGCTTACAATTATATGAGAGCTGATATTTAGTGACAAAAAATTGTCAACCATATTACTTGTCAATCACACACAAAAATTTAATAAACAAATGCATAGTTTGACCATTTATTAAAGTGGAGCAAGAATGAATTTGAAATGGATCCTGAAAATGTTTTTGAAGCGAATTCTTCTAACACATAAAAAAACATTTCCAGTGATATCACTTGAAGGCAATAATAACAAACGATCACTTTCTATCTATAAATGGTCGAGCTATGCATTTGTTCATAAACTTTCTCCATAAGAAAAACAAATAATATCGATTCATATTATTTGCATCCTAAGCACTCAATAATATCAGTCATATAATTTAAAAGGACTAAGAAAGAAAAAAGATTACTTTCTGCCAAACAGCGCCTAAACTGTGCATTTCTTGAAATAATTTGTTTGAAAAATGAACAAAATATACTGGGCAACAAATTTTTATGACAAAATATGATCCCGTTGATAAAATTAAGCATTTTCAACTTAAAAATATACTTTGCAAGCAAAATTTGCAATATGTTTACATTTTGTTAATATCATTTGCTTATAAAAATTAGATTCGATATCCCGGAAATTGTTCCTATTTTTTTGATACTTCCATAGTAAATCACCCTAAAACAATGAATACTATTACCATATCTAAAATTACGCAAAACATGGATCGATTAAGTTTTTATTAGCTGATAAAATTGGAATATGATGTAATTTGAAAAAAAAGGAAAAAAGGATTTGGAAAATCGGTAAATATTCTCAATATTGAAGGTAATCTCGAATAAAATGCAACATTACCAAAACTCCCAACAGAAATTGAACAGGTTAATATAATTTGTTTAGAACAATCACATTCGATATCCTGTGAAATATTTATATTCTTTGGATACTGTGACATTCATTCTCGTTGAGAATGGGATTAACGACGTCATTGATTTGAAGATAAAACATAATAATTGAAAAATGTCTCGCTTTCTCTCTTCGTTTATTTATACAAAAACTAGAAAATCACAATAATTAAAAAATATAATCCATGGACGCTCTTGTGCAACTATCACTTATCACTTCTGAACAAAATTGAAAACAATTTTCTACACACAAAATTAAGTTTCAACCAAATTATTTCGAGCTCCGTGGGTCGAATTATATCAAAATATGTCAAAAGGGTATATTCGAAAATGTAGGTCATTACTAACGTCCCTCTATGAGGAAGCAATAATGAATTGATTAATGATGAAATGAGTAATTAATTAATTACTCCCATGTGCAATTGTCTGATCTCCTTGACTCTGACTTTGTCTTTCGATAAAGACCAAAGTAAATCACCCACCGACAATGAATACTGTTACCATATCTAAAATTGCGCAAAACATGGATCGATGAAATTTTTATTAACTGATAATAATTGAAAATTATCTAATTTGAAAAAAAATGAAGAAAATGATTTGGAAAATTGGTAAATATTCTCAATATTGAAGGTAATCTCGAATAAAATGCAACATTACCAAAACTCCCAACAGAAATTGAACGGTTTAACCGATTTTTTCTATCCTTTTTTAATCGTATCGTAATTATGTAATGAAACTAATGCAGCATATGAAAATTCAATTTCTGCATATGTGAATAATTATCAATTTCGTTCAAGCGGCTCGAATCGTGTCACACCGTAACAATGAAAAGGACGGATGAGTTACGGTCGACCATTTTTCAAAAAAAAAAAAAAAAAAAAAAAAAAGACTGACTTGTTGGGCACTATGACTTTGGAATTATGTAGTTCAAATATTATATCGAACAATTCATCCGTGTGGCGGGAATCATGTCAAAACGAATACATGGGCTAACAATCAAGCCTGACGAAGTGCCTTAAACGTAACTAAAGTCGAGAGAAAAAGTCCTGACGTTTCTTCATTACGAGTTTTCCAGTATTGAAAATCATTAAGATCGTGATTATTCTGTACTGTTCCTCTTCGGCACTATTATTATATCGGCCGTTCAACTTCTGAAATGATTCCGCTGAATCAAGAAGCTTCTATCAAAATATTTTTTAGCTTGAAATCTCTGTCCAGAGCCGAGATAATTATTGTTTACATTTTTAGCTCTACTGAGTACAATAATAAAAACCTGAAATAAAAAAATTGGAATTTGTGACGTACATGTTGAAGAATACACATGATTTTTTTCAAAAATCTCATACCCATTTTCGTACTTTTGGAGAACTTCAGAGTTAAGGGTCATTCCATCTTCTTTTTTCAAACACATTTTCCGTCAAAGGAAGGACAAAAAATTTTTGACCCGCAAAGAGCCAATTCATTATTTTGAGTAGCTGAATTCTTTACACACTCTTGGAAAGTTACTTCAAAGAATTCTGTGGGTTATTTAGTTCAAAATTTATTTTAAATATGAAAAAAAGATTGTGAAAGTTAAATAATAGCGAAAAGTGATATTTCTCACGAAAAAATTAATAGGCATTAATACCATTTTCCATGTACCATTATAGTACCAATTTCAAATGTTGAAGGGACTTAAATAAGTTTCAACACGCCTGGAGTCTTCTTGACCCCAGTGTGCCATCGAAGGTTTAAAGGGGTTTGGGGGTCGTCGAATTGGAATACAAAATGAAAATGTCAAAATACAAAATGGCGTATCCAATATGGTGGACCAAAGTTGTAAGACCGCGGAGCTAATATGGCTGACAATTACTGTACGGGGGGAGGGGTCGCGTTGCTGATTTCGAATCTAAAGTCAGAATGTCAACATTCAAAATGAAGGATCCAATAGGGTGGAATGTCATTGTGAGATACGGCTTCAAAGTACTATGAACGTATTCACTATGGATGTACTCGTATTACTTCCTCATAGATTTGTGCTCATTTTATGAGCATTTTGCTTCCTCATAAGTATCAAGTAAATTTGCTTCCTCATAGAGGGAGTTTTTCCCTAACACAAGAAAAAATGTATACTTTCAATATTTTTCAAGCTTATGTTTCTGTCTTTACGAAAATTTTATTTTCAGAAAATCAGAGGGCTTATCAAAATGTCAATTGATGTGTTCTGTTACAGTGAACAAATTTTTATCCTACTGTAGTTTTATATTTCAAATTAAACCTCCTTGAGATAATGTAACTTTTTTTAAAAAGCTATTGATTAATCAATAATGGGCTTCGAAAGTTCCCCAATAGATCAATCCACGCGTCTCAAATACGCGAACAAATATATAATATACATGATATTTGTATTCCCAATACTAAAAAAGTTTTCCTTATGTCAACAAGATGAACAATATATTCGTTAAATTTATAAAACGGTATTGCTAGATCATAAGAGGTCATAGTAAGTTCGTCAATAAGTCATTCGACGTGTCTCGAAGATGCAAACAAACATGTCAGAGACAGTACTGTAATATTCCTAATATGAACAAAGTTTTTCTCATCTAAACAGAATACACTAATTTTTTTTAAACTTCATAAATCGGTACTGTTTGGTCATAAAAGGATCACCAATAGGTCAATCAATGCGTCTCAAGGACACGAACAAAAACTCTACATGTAGTATTGTCGTGTTTTGAATATCAAAAAAGTTTTTTCCATATAATCAAAATAAACCATTTTTTTCAAAGTTCATTAATCGGTACTGGTGGGTCATGAAAATTTCATCAATATGTCAATCGATGCTTCTGAAGGACGCGAACAAATACTTTACATAATAGATTTGATAATAGATTTGATACTTTCACGATGATTCATTATAATAAATTTAAATTTAGAATTTAAAATTTAAAGATTTTTCGGGTTTCAATCGTGTGCGAAACTATGAATGTTGCCGACGTTTCGTGAACATTGCAGTTCACATCTTCAGGGCTGACCTGAAACTGAGGTTCCAGGTTATGTTGTTCTTATATATGTATTCTCTACGATGCCTGTGATTGGCCAGAGTGCCCCATGGTGGGGACTGCTTGAACTTGATTGGCCAATTAAGTCTTTTTTAAAAAACCCGGGAGGACGGAAAGCCAAATCGGATTGGTATTATATCCATTGTCTCTATTGATGTTATTAGGGTGTTTCAAGATTTCGATTGCTTCTCTATGTTTTCTTGGGAATTTATTAGACGTTTTAGCGATGACGGTTGTTTTGTCAAATAAGATACTATGTCCTGTTTCGATATGATGCTCAGCTACTGCTGATTGTGTGAAATGTTTTAGCCTAACTTTACTCTCATGTTCTTTTACACGTTGACTTACCGCCCTCCCGGTTTCTCCAATATAGACTTTACCACAAGAACAAGGGATTTGATATACTCCCGGATCACTGAAAGGTTCCTTTTTATCTTTAGGGTTGTTTAGAAGTTGTCCTATTTTTGCAGGTGGTTTAAATATAGTTTGGATGTTGTGTTTGTTGAGAATTCTTCCTATTTGTTCCGTGATACCTTGAATGTAGGGTAGGGTGGTGGTTGTTTTCCTCTCTCTTTCTTTATTAGGTTGTGTTGACTTGTTTTCTTGAGTGTATTTTCTTATTGCTTTATTAATTTGTTTGTTTGTGTAATCGTTTTGTATTAGGATTTGTTTAACATTTTGTAATTCCTTTTGTAAGTTATCTTTATCTGTTATGGAGACAGCTCTGTATACAAGGGAATTGATGACCGATTGCTTTTGAGATGGGTGGTGGTGGGAGGAGGCATGCAGGTATCTGTTTGTATGCGTGGGTTTTCTGTAAACTTCATGTCCTAATGTGTTATCAGATCTTTTATAAACTAGTACGTCCAAGAAAGGTAATTTTCCGTTTTGTTCAATTTCCATAGTGAACTTGATATTAGGGTGTATTTGATTGATGAAATCGAAAAATGTGTTTAGTTCGTCTAGTCCGTGTCTCCAGATGACAAAAGTGTCGTCAACGTAACGGCACCAGAATTCCGGTTTAAGCTTGGATTTGTTAAAGATTTTAGTTTCTAAATTTTCCATAAAAATGTTAGCTATTACAGGTGAGATTGGAGATCCCATTGCTGCTCCTGAGGTTTGTTCGTAGAATTGGTTATTGAAAGAGAAATAGGTATTAGTAAGACAGTATTCTATTAAAGGTGTGAGATTGGAGGGGAAGTTTGCAAAGGATTTAATAATATCGATTGTATCAGAGATTGGTACTTTTGTAAAGAGAGATACTACGTCGAAACTTACTAGGATGTCTTGGGATTGAATGTGAATCTGTTGTATTTTTCTGATGAAGTCAAAAGAGTTTTGAATGTGTGTGATAGAGTTTCCTGTGAAAGGCTTAAGTTTTTTGGCGAGAAAGCGTGCTAGGTTGTAAGTTGGAGAGTTTATTGCGCTGACGATCGGCCTGAGTGGGATGTTGTTTTTGTGAATTTTTGGGAGTCCGTAAAGTTTTGGAGAGATAGGATTAGTAGGGTTTAATTTAGATATTGTATCGTCGTCAAGATTTGAGTCTTTTAGGAGGCTTTTTGTTTTTCTGGTTATTGTTTTTGTGGGGTCTTTTTTAAGCTTTTTATATGTATCGTCAGTAAGAAGGTCCATGATTTTGTTGTTATAGTCTTCTTTATTCATTATTACTGTTGTGTTGCCTTTGTCTGCGGGTAATATTATGATGTCTTTATTCTGATTGAGTTCTTTAATAGCTGTTTTTTCTTGTTTTGTTAAGTTTGAGGAAGGGAGTTGGGCTTCGCGTAAAATGTTGGCTGTCCTACGTCGTATGTCATTTGCTTTTTCGGGTGGAAGGGTGTATATTGTGGATTCCAAATTGCTGATGATTTCTTCTTTTGGGATTTTGGAGGGAGCGACTGCAAAATTATGTCCTTTAGATAAGGCTGAAATCATTTCATTGCTGAGATGATGGTTAGAGATGTTTTTTACTGTATTAGTTAATGGTGCGTGCTTTACTGGAAGTAATTTGTCAAATTTTATTTTTTGTTTCTCAGTGCAAAAATCTTTAATCCGTTGGGATTGGTCAAATGATATGCGGTCCAATGTGGACCAAATGTCAAATCTGAGAGTGTTTGATAGAAAAAGATGAAGTTTTAATAGTTTATTGGAGGTAGTATGCAAGTCAAATTTGGTATGTTGTATCCTTTCTTTTAAGAGAAGCAAACTTGTTTTATGTAGAATTGATTTGGATTTAGATGTTCCCAAATGGTTTTTCAACTGTAAGAATTTTGGGACGATGTTATTGTCCCTACACCGTTTTAAGAAAGCTAAAGATGTTAGTAGTTTAGCTTGAGAAGACCTGAGCTTACTAAAAGTGTTAGTTTTAGTAAGGAAACTCTCCCCGTAGAGTTCTTTAATAATAGATTTGATACTTTCACGATGATTCATTATAATAAATTTAAA
>CAKNXH010084097.1:29579-47667 GCA_932178445.1 Andricus quercusramuli
ATCAGGGTATAATTTTATAGGATACTACGAAAACATTGATCTATTTTATGCTTTATATTGGTAATGTATGTACATATGAGACTGAAGTTTCTTATTATACTGTTATTTACATTATTTTAATTTTGTCCTCTTGCACGAATTATAAACTTTAAATTTTTGGTCTACGTGTCAACCCGTAATATTTCGGAAATCCTTCATGCCAATTAATACTTGTCTTGATTGAGAATGAACAGAACCTTATAATTTTTAAAAAAGCTTCCTATAAAAATTTGATAAAAGTATCAAAAGCTTTGTTATATTTTGAAAGGTCTTTTTTTAAATGGATTGCATTATTTCCCTCTCTTTTTATGTGTAACATTTTCATGAATTCTCTTTTCCTTTGATTTCTTTCATTATATAGGACTTTAACTCCATCCCAATCGAACTCATGTCCATGTGCGATCATATGTTTTGACAACACACTATGGTATTTCTGACTCCTTCGAAGATTATTTTGATGTTCATCTCTCCTTAGTCTTATGTGGTCTCCTAATTTGGCCTATATTAACTGCCTTGCAACTCCTACATTTTATTTTATAAAATACATTTTGTTTCTAGTTCGTCATGTACGTCTTTTCCCAATGTAACAATTCTGTTACTTTTGAATGGAATTCTATATATTGTATGTAAACCCAATTCTGTTAGTAAAAATCTCAAGGACTTTGAAATTTTATCAAAATGAGGTAGAAGAACCGTGTTAAATCTATCAAATTCTCTAGCTTCTGTGTTGATTAAATTGTTCTCTTTCTGACTAATCTGATGGACTCTGATGTTAATGTGTTTTTCAATGAACAATGGTGGATAATGGTTCAAGAGAAGGATCTGTTTGCAGATCTCATTTTTTTTTATGGAAACTTTGATATGATCATTTTGTAGCCCTATCAACCATATTTTTAACAATTGCAATTTCCATTTTTATTGGGTGATTTGACATAAAGCTCAAAGTTCGTCCTGATAATGACGGTTTTCTGTACCAATCTGTTATAATTTTGCCAGCATCCCTTTATTCAGAGTTAAATCTAGAAAATTTAGCTTATTTTCTTTTTCTATTTCTGAAGTTAATTGTAATCTGGGATGTATACTGTTAAAGGAATCTAGTAGTATATTGATTTTACTTGCCTCTACACAAAGAACAGAATCATCGACGTATCTCGCACAGAAAAGGCATTTAAATCCTACTTTTTCTAATTTGTCATTAATCAAATTTTCCATTACAAAATGTAAAACTGTATTTTCTAATTCTTCCATGACAATTTCTGCTAAAATAGGTGAGAGAACAGATGCTATTGGTGTTCCAAATTTTTGATTATAAAATTTGCTATCAAATTGAAAATAAATGGAATGAAAAAAAAATCAATTGTTTCCATGAACTTTTTAAATGGAATTTTAGTGTGTTGTTTTATGTGATCCCATATTTTTTTAATTGATTGTTTAACTTTATCTAAAGGAATGTTCAGGAACATAGCAATTACATCGGAAGAAGCAAGGATGTAATCATAAGGAATTGTGATTCCTTCAATGAGTTCAAGAAAAACTGTGCTATCTTTTACTGAGTTTTTTGAAATTGTAATTGATTTTTTAATGATATTACTGAGTAATTCTTTCAATTTACTTGTCGGAGAACCTATTGTTGATATTACAGGTCTTAGTGGATAATCAACTTTGTACGCTTTAATGAGACCACAAGACAAGGAAAGTTGAGAGAGTAACAAGGTGAGGGTAAAGAGAGGCGAGGGGATGGTGGCTTGAGGAAAAGCGGAGAGGGCGAGTAGAGTGCCAAGACGGACGTGAGAGAGGGGAGAGTTGAGAAGAGTAAAAACCGGGTTGGGCCTGACGAACCGAGTTTGAAGATGGAAAAGCGAATTCCTGTCAGGCCGAGTTGAATAGGAATGTTGAGGGGAGGGTGTGAGAGGGAAGATAAAAGGTGTTGGTAGAAAAGAGAAAGAGAAGTTGGAAATAAACGCGGAATTTAGGAAATTGATGGAGAGCCGACGAGTAAGAAAAGGTCGTTTCTCAAGGCTGGAAAATTCCAGACTGCATATATTTTCTTGGCTTATGATCGATATCAACTATGCAAGATACGACAAATGATGACTGGACTAAAATTGTGCACTCAAAAAAGGTCTACAAATTTGTTATAAGTCACTTTTTGATAGGATGTGTAGTTTTTGCTTCATCCGTAAAAGAAGGTCATTAGCAGTGAAATAATCAGCCCGATAAGTGGGCACATTCTCATCAAAACTTTGCCTATTTCATTTCTTTTTCATTTCGTGTGTGTTTTTTCACAATATTTCATTGTTTTAATTTTCTCAATACTATTTCTAACGATTAAAACAATGAAATAATCATCAATATTGCTCATGATACTTGAAAATTGGTATTTTTACATTCTCATCTAGAGGAGGTATTAGATTTGTGTACAATTTGACCCCCCCCGGTTTTTGTCAAATGTCCACGTTTTGAGACCCCCTGAACCCAAAAAACAGGTTTTTACAAATGTGTCTGTCTGTCTAGATTTTTAGTTTGTTAGCACGATAACTTTCAAAAGAATTGATCGATTTGATTGTCCTTTGGTATACTTCTTTAGTCTCCTAAACTAAAGGTCGAGTTCGTTAGCCAGCCACTTTTGATACAAATGCAGAAAGTGAGAGCATTTTGGAAATATTTGAGACCACTTTTTTTCAAAATTTGAAAATTATATGTGCGTCTGTAACAAGGTGAGGGGAAAGAGAGGCGAGGGGATGGTGGCTTGAGGAAAAGCGGACAGGGCGAGTAGAGTACCGAGGCGGACGTGAGAGAGGGGAGAGTTGAGAAGAGTAAAAACCGGTTTGGGCCTGACGAACCGAGTTTGAAGATGGAAAAGCGAATTCCTGTCAGGCCGAGTTGAATAGGAATGTTAAGGGGAGGGAGTGAGAGTGAAGGTAAAAGGTGTTGGTAGAAAAGGGAAAGAGAAGCTGGAAATAAACGCGGAATTTAGGAAATTGATGGAGAGCCGACGAGTAAGAAAAGGTCGTTTCTCAAGGCTGGAAAATTCCAGCCTGCATATATTTTCTTGGCTTATGGCCGATATCAAATCCACTCCTTCCCGGACAGACCTTTTTTTACTCGAGGCTCAATCGGGATTTTGCCGAAAATAATTGATTATAAAATGTATCTTAATTAATCGTGAACATTATATAACACCAATAAATGGGTATAGTACCTTTCGATAACCATGACAAATAATCTTAACAAGTATCTTTTCGATAGCTGGATCTATCCTAAACGAGTACCCTTTCGATAGCTCTATCTACACTAAGCAAGTATCTTTCGATAGCGAACTTCCTACCTACGCATCCTTCCGATTACTCTAACCTACTTTACCGGGTGTCTGCTCGACAGCCCTCTAATTATCGCGTTAACATTTTTACAAACGCCTCCGCTGAGGGGCATACGGTCGTGCGTACCGGTAGATGACCGGAGCGCGTTGTCTCAGCTGGTAAGGCCTCCTGACCTCACCGTCCTCTTCTCCTGGAGTGTCGGCCCGCGCTCCGGGCTCGACGTCGTCGTGGTGCCGCGGAGGAGGTTCTTGTGCTCCCCGCACCGCAGCTCGTTCGCGGCGAGACCTCCTGGCCTCACCATCCCTCTCGTTCTGAATGTCGGCCCGTGATTCGGGCTCGACGTTGTCGTGTTGGCGCGGAGGATGCTCCTGCGCTCCCCGCGCCGCAGCTCGTTCGCGATGAGACCTCCTGGCCTCACCATCCCGCTCGTTCTGAATGTCGGCCCGCGCTTCGGGCTCGACGTCTTCGTCGCTGTCGGCGGCAATATCCTCGCTCGAGGAGTTGCCGGTAGTTTCAGTGTCCGCAAGCGATTGTGCGTCGCCTTCCGGTACTTGAAGATCAACTAGGGGAGGGTGGTGTGACTCCTCCCCTGGTTGGCCCTCGAGCTCCTGCCCGAGAACCGCCGGTTCTGATAGTACGGGGCCGCCAGGTTGGCCCCTAGACGTGCCCGTGCTGGCACTGAACTGCTGCTGTGGACCTTCTGTGCCACACCCGCTTTGTTTATCCAGTAGACCTCCCCAGAAGTGTGGTCAATGATTTGGAAAGGCCCACTACGGATTTCGGCCAATTTGGCGTTGTAGCCTTCGGCCTTGTTGGATAATTTCCTCTGGATGTTGTATACCCAGTCTCCTGGGACGAAACTGGGCCTTGCCGGGGCAGAGGCGTATCGGGCTTGGTAGGTCACCTGATGCTGGCGAGCCTCCTCCTCTCGACGTTGTAGTTCTCTGGTCCTCTCTCGTTCGTCTGGATTTTAAAATCGCCATTCGCCTGGCGCGGTTATGGCTTTCCCAAAGAGCAAAAAGCTAGGGGGCACCTCCGTAGCGGCATTTCGGCGTCGTCGGAGACCATAGAGGATGTCGCGTAGGTGACGATCCCATGAGCGCTGGTTGTCGGCATGAAGATACAAGCGCAACCCCTTCTTTACTTCCTGGTTGCGACGCTCCGTGGGATTTACGCGTGGGTGGTACACAGGAGTCGTCCACAGCTCGCAGTCCCAACGCTGGCTTGCCTCAGCCCAAACGTGACCGGTGAATTGGGTCCCGCTATCGCTGAGGACGTGCTTGGGGTATCCGGAACGGGAAAGCACCTCCTCCTGAAGGAGCTTAGTGAGGCCGGGTGCCGCAGATGAACGGAGGGGAAGACCTCCACCCAACGTGTGAAGAGGTCAGTCACCACGAGGATGAATCGATTCCCGTCGCGAGTGCGGGGATAAGGGCCGATTAGATCTACGGCGACCGTCTCCCACGCGCGACGGGTGATCCGTGGATGTTGGGTGTTGGGTAGCCGAGTATGCACAGGTTTGCAACACAGGAAAATATGGCAGCCGGGCACGTAACGGCGGATCTCGCGGTTCATGCCGGGCCAGAAAAAGAAACTTTGTACCGCACGGAGAGTTTCGTCGGTACCCGGATGTCCTGGGATAGGGGAGTCGTGATACTCCCATAGGACTCGTTTTTGTAACGCAGGTGTCACTGGTAATTGCCAGTGGTTATCGAAGTTACTTCGATACCAGAAACCATTCTCGTCTAGCCGATGTTGTTCTAGGAATATCCTCTTTTCTCCACTGCGGACACGTTGGTTGTTGATTTCATTCCACCGAATGAGGTCGCGAGAAATTTTTGGATCCACCTGCTGGGCGTCTATGACCTCCCGGAAGAGAGGGGGCATAGGCAGATTCTGGATGGCGCTAAGGACCGGGACTCGATCGCCTTGAACGTCATCTGGGGTGGATCGAGTAGGCGGTAACATGAACTCGAGGTCCGGTTCGCCGGGGAACATCTCGTTCGGGTCCGGATGGCGTGAGAGAGCATCCGGAAGTTCGTTGTTCTTTCCCGGCACGTGCTCAACAATGCGGGGAAAGCGACTCAGGAATAAGTCCCAACGGGTCAATTTATCGCGGGTGTCCTTCTAGCGCTCCAGCCAGGTGAGCGTTTTGCTATCCGTCCTTAGGATAAAAGTTTGATCCTCTGTGAAAGGACGGTAGCGCTTGATGGCCCAGACGACGGTTAGGCACTCCTGCTCATTGCAGTGGTACCTTGCCTCAGTGGTCGAAAACTTGGCGCTTGCGAACGAGATAATTCGCCTCTTGCCGTTGGGCTCCTCTTGTATGAGGACGGCACCCATACCTCGTGCACTGGCATCGGTCTGGAGGACGAATCGTAGGGACGGGTCCGGACGGTTGAGAAGCGCCGGGGTCTGGAAAGCGAGCTTAGCCGCTCCGAAGTCTCTCAACCGTTCCGGAGTCAATTTGTACAGTTTCTTGGTTGAGAGGAGATCTGTTACAGGGGCGAGTATAATCGAAGAGTTGGGTTTATACTCTTTCACCCAATTACAGATCCCGAGGAATGAGCGCATCTCTTTTCGAGTTCCGGGGGGAGTAGCGTCCCGAATCGCATCGATGTAGACGCGCTGGGCGGAGTTTCCGCCGGTAACCACGACATGCCCTAGGTACGGGAGGGTGGTTTGGCCGAAGCTGCACTACTTCGGCGAAACGGTGAGTCCCTATATGGACAAATGCTCGAAAACTAGGGCCAGGTGTAATAGATGGTCCTGCCAGTTTTCCGAGTAGATGATAATGTCATCCAGATACGCGACCGCAAAAATACCCCACTGTTCGGCGAGGACCTGCCGCATGAGGTTTTGGAAGGTACCTGGGGCATTTTTAAGACCAAATGGCATCACCCTAAATTGGAACTGTCCTCCTCCTGGCGTGGAGAAGGCGGTGTACTGGCGCGATCCCGAAGACATTGGGACCAGCCAGTAACCACTCTTAAGATCGAGAGTTGAGAAAATCTTCGCTGTCCCGAGGTCCTTGAGGGTCAGGCGCCACCGAGCTTTCTGAGTCACTCTCGGAAACCGGATTATTCCGCGTGGCCATTGTGCGCGTTGTTGGCCTACCTCGGCCGCGACCTGGTGTGCTAGGCGAGTGGAGCATGATAGTCAGGGGGAAAAGAATAGGTACGTTTCAAACTCAGTTGAAAATTAGAATAATACAAAACCAAGCCCCACGTTCATTCGTCAATTTGTTATCTTCCCGTCTAGTGGTACGGAAAGTTCAAAGAAAAAGGGGGGGCGAGGGGAGTATAGAATATCTATGCCGGGGTAATGTATGGCCCCCGAAAGCAAATGAGGGGGGGGGGTTGTCCCCTTTAATAGGGGAGTTCCAGATCCCAACTGGGTGGTACCAGGGCTGTAACCTGGCAAAACTAAGAAAATCCTGATAGGGCGGTACCAGGGCTGTAACCTGGCAAACCTAAGGCGATCCCGATTGGCGTGGTACCAGGGCTGTAACCTGGCAAACCTAAGAAAAGAAAAGGTTCCGCTTTACGCGACTGGATTTTATCGGGAAGAATTTCTCCGGGGAGCTACACGTCGGGACGAAAACTTCGTCCGGACTAGCGAAGAGTGTGTCGGGGGAAAGCAACCCCTTTAAGGAGGAGAAAAATAATTAGAGTATGTCGATCGACTGAACGGGTCTCTGGGATAGAGAAAGAGGAATAAACGGAAGTTCTGCCTGTACAGAGGTCTCAAGTGGGCGAACTACGAGGGGAAGAGAAGGTTGGATAGGGGGGGAGCCAATCCGCTAGCTATCGCCTGGGCAAGTAAAGCTTTCTGTTTGCCCTTCTTTTCCCGTTTCCGGAAGCTCCGGTTCGGATTCCGATAATATTTGGGTCCCGGAGCGGATGACGGACCCGGCGGGAGAGTGTCCGGCGAAGGCGCGGGCAGCGACCTACGTGCTTGATAGGTCGCCAAATCTATCTTGGCCCGGATCTTCCCGGAGGTGCGGGGACGAGCTTGACACGCACGGGTCATTCGGCAATCGCGAACGAGTACTACGTACCCGTAAAAGTAACCTCATAACACGTAAGGAAACGAAGATGGCGTAACCGGGTACGGACCGGGCATTTTTTGGGGAATTTTCCGGGCACAATTAAAGGGGTTCAGGTGTGTCAAAATTAAAAGCTAATGGGTGGAAATTATTCCTTAAACACTCCTCAAGAGGTGACAATACTTTAATTGACAAAAAATATATAACAAGCACTTCTTTTTTCCATTTTTTTGAAAATCGAGCTCTTCCGATTTAAAACCCCATGTTAATTTCAAAAGCCCGCGGGCACGGGTTAACGTTGAATAAAAAAAAAATACTGAATTTCTTTTTCCGGAAAACGAACAAAATGGGGGGGTTTTATCACCAAAAATCGAAAGTCGAATTTTTGGACCACCCTAGTGTGTCCTTCCGAGGCAACGTATAGGCGACACTGGCAAACGTGACGTCAATAGAGCTCCAAAACTCGATTCACACGTTCACACACTATGAAAAACACCCAGTCACACGGTCCCCTCAGTCTTTTTATACGAGTTAGCTTAGCGAAACGGATTGAAAACACAAATTCTCCTAAGCCGCCATAAGTAGTTAACAGGTTTAGACCGCGGACCAGTGCTGCAGATACCGTAACGCGTTTTTTAAAAATTCATAAAAAAATTATAATTTCGAAATGCGGCTAGAAGGATACTGGTGGCATATTGAAAAACTTCAACGAAGTGCAAAAAAGTAGATTTCGAAAAAAATGTCAGTTAACAGGTTTAGACCGCGGACCCTTCATATAGGAGACTCACAACTGTGCGCATATCAATTCTCATCGTAATAATTGGGATTTGCGCAGGTGGGAGGGTGCCATATGTGTACGTGAACTTTTATTCGAAAAATTATAGCATCAATCGAGGCGCGCAAGTTGGGAAGGTACCATCTGCGAACGTGCACTTTTGGATGACAAATGATTTTATTAATTGAAACGTGCACAGTTGGAAGTGTACCATCCGTACACATTTTAAGTGAATTTGATGATTTTAATACTTCTAAGTAAAAAATCTGTCTGCATTAATTAAGTCGTGCAATGTCAGGAATCTTTCATCTGTGCACGTGGACTTGTAAGTCAATAATATGATCGTATCAATTGAGACGTGCACAGTTGGGAGTTTCCCATCTTTGCACATGTACAGTTGGGAATCTCCTATCTTCGCACGTACCCAGTTGAGAGTCTCCTATCTGTGCACGTAAACCGTTGGTAGGGTGCCATCTGTGCACGTGCACAGTTGGGGGTCTCCCATCTGTGCACGTTAACCGTTGCTAGGGTACCATCTGTGCACGTCGACATTTCGACGCGTACAGTCGGGAGTCTCCCATCTGTGCACGTTAATTGTTGCTAGGGTACCATCTGTGCACGTCGACATTTCGACGTGCACACTTGGGAGTGTCCCATCTGTGCACGCCAAATTTGGCGCGTGCACAGATATCCCGGTGTACAGTTGTGCCTGTGGCCAACAACGTAAAAAGTTGTACCAGTGGCCACTGACGTAACAGATGGGCGCGTGCACAGTTGCTCCGTGCACAGTTGTCCGTCACCCTGAAAAAATCAGCCCGATAAGTGGGCACATTCTCATCAAAACTTTGCCTATATCATTTCTTTTTCATCTCGTGTGTGTTTTTTCACAATATTTCATTGTTTCAATGTTCTCAGTACTATTTCTAACGATTAAAACATTAAAATAATCATCAATATTGCTCATGATACTTGAAAATTGGTATTTTTACATTCTCGTCCAGAGAAGGTATTAGATTTGCGTAAAATTTGAACCCCCGGTTTTTTTCAAATGTCTACGTTTTAAGACCCCCTGAACCCAAAAACAGGTTTTTCCGGATGTGTCTGTCTGTAGATTTTTAGTTTGTTAGCACGATAACATTCGAAAGAATTGATCGATTCGATTGTCCTTTGGTATACTCTTTTAGTCTCCTAAACTAAAGGTCGAGTTTGTTAGTACGAAAATTATCGTATACATTTTTTTTCACAAGTTTGCATTTATTTTCTCTTGTTAAACTGTAAGAAGACCACAGGAAGGAGGAGTAAGAAGAAAGCTTGAAAGGTTACGTTTCACTTGTAAGTAAAAAATATAACACGCTAAGATTGCGGCCTTCCCTTCTGAACTACTCCAACCCGCAACGACATGCCTGGTCCCCTACCATCCTCTATCCAGGGTCAGGCCCCACGGTTTGAGGTGCACTTATCATCTCTCTCTCTCCCCCCCCCCTTCTCACTCTCTCACTGAACTTAAAATTCCCATGGTTGTCTCCAGCCCCCTTGAATCAAATGGGCGGAGGAATGTTGTGGCCAGGTGAGGGTGAAGGCTAACAAGCACTTCGCCTCAAAGTTCGTAAATATCAAAAAGGTGGAATGGTCAATTATGTCCTTCTGCCATTGAAAGACGGCAGAGTCACTGCTAGAATTTTGAGGTCGATCAGTTTGACGTCCTCCATGCAAAGAATCTTAGAAAAGCTAATCAAGAGGTACCTCAGAAATGGAGTGCTTCTGGCCTTCACACTTCCAGGCAGGCTGCTCTGTAGAAACTGCGATTCGTGCTGCTGTAACAATATTTTGAGCAGCAGCTTGAATAATGGGAGTACTCTGTGATCATCTTCTTGAGTATATAGGGTTGACATGGTGTTTTTACCAAAAATGATTATGTGGCTCCACTCTGTGCTCCCAAATCAAGGCTCCTATATGCGTCCGTGTTATGGTGGTCACGGGTGGAACTCAAAAAATACCGGATGGACTGCGAAGATTGAAGACACCAGCTTTTAAGAATCTGATCAAAGGAATGAAGAATACGCCCATGACGGCATGGTGGTTACGGACGGAACACAAAAGATACCAGATGTACTGCCAAGATTGAAGACGCTAGCATTCAGGGATCTGGTGAAAGGAATGAGGAATACGCCCATGACGGCGACAGGCTACATACTCTGTGAAGAACCCTGCACGTCGCGATAACCGTCGGGGTGACTCGGGCAATGGGCCACCTGGCAGGACAGACAGATGAACTTGGGGGAGTGAACACACTAGGCTCCTAAGTGACATCAGAAGACTGTCACGAAGGCTTTTCGCGTGCTCATCCTAAATATTAGATGTGTGGAAGGCAAATGGTAACCCGCACCTGCAAGAGGCAATCATTCATACAGATTACTTAGAAAAAAGAAGGGTTTATCGGTAGCAGGAATTTTAGACACCATGGCAAAGAAGGGGATGGAGATCTCATTTGAACGAAACACTATCGTCTTTCAGGCGGAGATCCTAGCCGTCCTTCAGTGCGCTGAGACACTGTCAGAGGAATACGCTGCTGGTAAGCAGATTACAATATGCTCAGACAACCACGCGATACTTAAAGCAATTGGAATATCGGACATAACATCGTAGAGGGTTTGGGATTGCAAGAACGCATTAAGGGCGCGCTCTCCGGTGACCACGTGACCAAACCAGTCCTTAGTTATGAAATTTGTTTTGGTGTTCACCATGTCGAAATGCAATGATATATCGCTCTCAAAATTTGGAATATAGGAAATGAGACAATAAATTGCGTTTGTATATTTAGTTTCAGTAATAATTTTGAAAAAATTTTCCATGTAAGAAATAAATGTGTAAAATTATTTTCATTTTTGTTGGTGCTCACTACGTCCACACGGATTGAGATATCGTGTTTAGAATTTGAACGATTAAATAAAAAGCACTAGAGAACGTTCGTATATATCAACATGTTTATAATTTCAAGGAAATTTGATTTATAAATTGATAAAATGGGATATTACCATTCGAGTTGTAGCACGTGCAGGTAATGTTTGGTTTGATGCATTTCAGTTGTTCTGATTCACGCATGTTGATCACTGACACAAATTTTGGACTAAATCGTCTAAAAATTCGAAAAAAATCAATATAAACAATAACACTTGCACATTCGTTGCAAATTTAAAAATAAGTATCGGCACACACATAACCTGTCATTATTTTTGAAGCATTTTTAGATATTTCTAGCGCAAAAAAAAGAAACTTTCAGTGTCGGTAAAGTAGAGATCACATGACCAAGCTCGTTTATGAAGTTTTCCACATTTATTTTTTACATGGAATTTTTTTTCAACATTATTACTGAAACTAAATATAAAAACGCAATTTATTGTCACATTTTCTATATTCCAAATTTTGAGGGCAATATGTCATTGCGTTTGGACATGATGAACACCAAAAAAAATTTCATAACCAAGGACTGGTTTGGTCACGTGGTAACCAGAGAGCATGCCCTCTAACCATACTTTTTCTGGCCCAGAACCGGTACAGGGAGTAGCATCATGCTGCATTGGGATTGCTATCAAAATCCGGATACGAACAAAGCACTGATTTTCCCAGGAACTTACCAAAGGTTTTCCAAAAGCAAAAACTATCCTCGGCTACCCTCGTGAAAAAAAAGACCAACTTAAGATCACAGTATAGGCAGGTGTATTCTTGTCCCGGCAGGTTGAACCACCAATATCCCATCATTATTAGGCTCACCACGAGTCATAGATTGTAAAGGGGGCGCTCTTTCTTGTGAGTTTCGACAGAAAGAGATGACGAGATGGAGGGAGGGACAGAGTTCCATAAATATAACGGAAGCTGTTTGAAGCCCCTAGATCTCATAAATAATAATAAATCATCCCAGGTTTTTGGGGCTTGTAGGTATAACTAGTCTGTTGATACAGATAGCTATCCTTATTCAAGAGAGAGAGTGGTGTCTATTTCATTGCCCTAAAATTGATGCAGGTATAGGCTGAAAGGTAAAAGACAAGAAAAAGACCAAACGTGGTTTGAAACTGTTCTTCATGTGATCTCAAGTTGGTCCTACTTTTCATGAGGGTATGCATACATGTTGAATGAAATCAGGAAAATACTAACGTTATTCAAGAAAAATCTAAGGATAATGGTTTAGATGCTCACAGGGCACAACCATTTGAACTGTCGCAATCACAAAATGGAATTCAATGCCACGATAGAGTGTTAAAGATGCGGCTGGGATGATGAGACATCCCTGCAGTGTTTACTATTTTACTTGACACTTATTCAATCACAATGCTTCTTGCAAGTTCTTTAATTTTCATATTATGAATAATTCTTAATATCATTATTACGAAAATACTAAAATGAACTCTGTTTTTTGAATGCTTACAGCAACTACAATTTTAGGACTCAATGATGAGCTATACTTTTCTGTGAGTCCCAAGGATAAAACTCTGATAGAAAATGCACCAGTTCGATTAAGATGTGAAGCTGAACCAAGGAATAGAGTAAAGTATTCATGGAAGATTAACGGTCAATCAATGGCACCGAGTCCTCGAAGGCATCTTGTAGGTGGTGACCTCTACATAACGAGAGCTAATCGAATTTTTGACAGCGGCGATTTTATCTGCGTTGCAAGTCACCAAGTCACTGGATATTCCCTCGAAAGTTCATCCGCGAAGATCATCGTGCAATGTAAGTTTCTTATATTAAATTTTACTTCTGAAAACAGTTTTCGGTGTGCACGAATTATTTACGGATTTACGGTTGCTTTTGTCCAGATACTATAATTAATATAGATTATAAATCAATTGTTTGTTCATTTCTCTAATATGAGGCGATTCTATCTTCACTACTTTTGACACATTGAGGGGCAGTAGAGATCGACAAAAGAAATCAAAAAGTTCTATTCGTAAATGTTCGAAAGAGATTAATTTAGCATTAATTTGTGACTTTCTTTTTTTTTCATCGACAAGTCCGAATGAATGGTGAATGCAATAGTATCACCTTAAATTAAATAAATAATTAATTTTTTCTTAGAATAATAAACGTGGTCTCGTTAAATGAAAAGTGTACATATGATAAAGATGTCGCTGTGAACTTGCTGATTGTTATTGATAATAATTTTGAAATTTTCCTTAAAATTATTCATTGAATTATTTATAAATCATGAATCGTCTTTTTCTTAAAAAAAGATGAATGGTTCCGAAGTACATTAGTCGTGCTTTTCTGAGGGCGTTCTAGATTCTCCAATAACTTGTACACTTTTCCTCTTCCGAAACCACGTTTATTATTCTAAGAAGGAATTAATTATTTATTTAAATTACAGTGATACCCCAGGTGAAAAAATTATATATAGTTTATATATAGTGGACAAAACACTAATATTTCTTATTTGTTTTATACAGAAAAATTGATAAAATGAATAAAAAAAATGTCTAAGATATGAAAAGAATTTCCGTGATGTAATTATTCTTGATTTAACGTCTGGGAATGACAATTTAGAATTTTTAAGGAAAAACCTTATTTAATCGACTTCTTCCAGACCATTTATTAGAATTATTGTACACAAAAATGACGTTTCAGAATCAGACCGATTCCCTCATCAGATTATATGTTATAATTATTATTTAATTAATTAATTATACCATTATGCCATTTGCCTTTCAGGGAAGGCGTGACTTGCTCGGTAGGAAAGTAGTGAAATAGGTATATAGGTATGAAGTAGATCGGTATATGGGTATAGGGTATATGGGTATATAGGTGTTAGGTATAGATGTTTTAGATTGATCTGGAGTTACCGTGTTATTCATATAAATGACACGTTCACTCCGCAACACTGCTCCGACCCAGGTTGCTGATCAATCTCTCTAGCGATCACCCCAAGTGAGAAGCCTCACAAAATTCTTATGTATGGTTCCCCACTTGGGCCCATTAATATCCAAGGTCTTTGTTTCAGGCATCATTCACTCTATTGTCACTCTGTTTACAAACTATTTGTCGCCACACTTTTCTGTCCTGGCATACTACTCCAGCTTCATTCAGGTCCATGCATTTTTTCATGCAGGCTCTTGTATTTCTATGGCTGCATATGTCTCATTGTATTAGTGTCTCATTCACAGATTCTAACCATTCTTTCGGCGGTCTACCTCTGGGCATTCTGCCATTTACTTCACCTTTATACACTTGCTTGGTCAGTCGTTCATCTTTCATTCTTTCAAGATGTCCAAACCACCTTAGCTGATTTCTTTCCCATATGTCAACTAAAGTCTCCCCTGCACCACATTCTTTGAGGATTGTCTCGTTTCGTACTTTGTCCATCAGTGTATTCCCGCATATTATGCGCAGAGGTTTCATGCCGATCGCGTTGATTTTACTCCTGCCCTTTTCTTGACAGGTCCATGTCTCGCTACCGTATAGTACAGTCGGTACGAAAATAGAGTTATGTATGGCCATTTTAGCTTTTTTTTATATGTTTTTATTTGTGAGGATGGACCCTGCTCTACCGATAACCTGCTTACCCTTATTTATGCGCCTATCTAACCCCCCATCTATTTTCCCGTCGTTAGTGAATAGACGACCTAGATATACGTACTTGTCAACTTGTTCTAATCTCTCATCATCTAGGACAATGCTGCATATTGTTTTCTCACTTTTTCCCTGAAACACCATGATTTTCGTTTTATTCACGTTAATTTTGAGGTCCATGTTCTTCATGCTTGTATTAAGTTCATTCAACATCCTTTGCAAGTCTTCGACTGATTCTGCCATAACAATTTTGTCATCTGCGAAAGCCAACCCCCGTACCTTGACGTTTTCGAGATCTACACCTTTTTCGTCGAAGAGGGCAGCTCCTAGACACTTATCCATGAATATGATAAAAAGCCACGAGGACATAACGCATCCTTGTTTCACGCCTTGCATAATATCGAACCATTCACTCTTTTTCCCATTTACCCTTACACTCGCTTTACTACCTGTATCTATTGTTTTTATTGCTTGTAGGAGCCCTCCATTCACTCCATACTCTTTAGGGACTTCCCAAAGTTTACTTCTATTTACCGTGTCGAATGCTTTTTCTAGATCGATAAATGCACAGAAGACTTTCTTTCCTACTCTCAAACTTTTTTCTGCGACCTGTCTTAGGCTAAATATCTGATCCGTACATGATCTTCCTGGCATAAATCCACTTTGGACTTCCCATATTTTCTCTTCTGTAATTTTCATTACCCAACGGATAAGTATTTTTGAGTATATTTTACTTACGGTACTTAGTAGGCTGATACCTCTGTAATTACTGCAGTTGCTTTTATCTCCTTTTCTTTTGTATATTGGTACGATAATCGCTTTTCTCCAATCGTCTGGGACTTCTCCCGTTCCGATACATAAATTTATTAATTCGCACAACCTGTGAGGTATGTACTCGCCACCGTATTTAGGCATTTCAGCGCTAATATTGTCTATACCCGCAGCCTTACCGTTTTCCAAGTTCTTAATTATATCTCTGACCTCAGTGACACAGGCTTTTTCAATTGGGTTTTCTAGTGCATTATAATCTATGTCGCAGTTTTGTTGCTCTATATCTTCACCTCCTAATAGTTCTATAAAAGAGTCTTTTAAAGCGTCTACTATCCCGTCTATATCATATAGCATTTCAACATTGCTGTTTCCCATGCTAACAAACTCTGTATTTTTATTTTCCTTCAACTGTTTATATAATAGTTTCATGATTCCTTCAAAGCAGTTTTTTATTTTGTTCTCTTCTTCTGTTCTGATTTTCTCTTTACTCTCTTTGACTAGTCATTTAACTTTCCTATTTTTGTGTCTGTAATCATTTTTAAGTCTAGTTCTCTCCGAGGGGCGATTCACTCTGAAATCAGAAGACGCTGAGTTCAGTGATTTCACCCAATCTCCACTGATTTCCGCTTCTGAATTCAGAGAGCTCATTTCTAAATTCAGCGAGGACCTCATCGTGCCTCTCCGTTCTATGCATGAGAAAGAAGGCGACGTATAGGTTGCCATGGCGACGTATTTTCCTGACTGCTCAGTGAGTGCGAGTGATTTCAGTTTCGAACTCAGTGAGTTCACTCTTTAATTCGCTGATTTCAGTCTTGAATTCCGAGTGAATGGCCCCTCGGTTCTCTCCTCATCGCTAAGACCTGTCATGTTCAGCGTTTTATTGTGTGCTACTTTATTTTCTTTTTGGACTGCCTCAATTTCATCATTACACCATGCGTCACCAGATTTTCTTCCTACAACCGCCGTACCACATACTTCGGTCGCCGTTTTGACAATGATATCCCCTAATAAAGTCCACGCGCCCTCTATATCTTTATTCCTTATAAGCGCTTCCCACGTTGCCCTATCTATGCGTTCAGCTTACGTCTTTTGAAACTCTATTTGCACTTCTGGTCTCTGTAAATTTTCAATTTTTATTCGTGTTTGTTTTGTTTTCTTTGTTTTCTTTGTTCTTCATCCCCGCCCTAAGTTCATTTTGCAGACTAAAAGGTAATGATCAGTATTGCATTCGGAACCCCTCATGACTCTTGTATCTTTAACTAGTTCTCTTAATCTTTCATCCGCAATAACAAAGTCAATTATACTGTGGCTATTTCCTTTTGCGCCAGGTGTACATGTGGATCATTTTATGTCTAAACCAAGTATTCGTAATAAATAGGCCCTTTTCTAAGCATAAGCTAACTAGCTTTTCCCCGTTATAGTTTTTTCTTGTTGGATCTCCAAAATTACCTAGCACCCTTCCTGTATCTGTATCCTGACGTTGGACACCGACCCATCCGTTCATATCTCCTAGCAGAATTATTCTTTCACCTTGGTCACGAATACTTATTGTATCATTTAGAGTGTCCCAGAGGGCGTCCTTAACTTCCCTCGAATCGCTATCAACTGGTGCGTAGCACGCTATGATAAATAATCTCCTGATTCCTACCTTCATTCTAGCCCATAGCAATATGGGTGATACAAAATTATGCTCTATGAGATGATGTCTTGCTTTTTCATTAATAATTAAACCGACTCCTTGACTACGATGTGATTCGCTATCTACTCCTGTCCGTATTTCACAACCGCCTCCCAACACCCCATTTTCTATGTTTCTAAATTCGCGAACCTTTTTCTTTGTCTCAGGTACACAAAGAATATCTAGTTTCCTTATCTGCATAGTTTCTCGCAGTTCTCTTATCTTAAGATCACTCACTCCTCTAGCATTCCAAACACCCAGTCTCCATTCATCGCCCGAAACTCGACCTTTGCGTTTTCCGTGTGCATGCTTCTCGTCAATCCAAGTTTCAGTCCATTACGAGGCTACTTTATTGTTTGTATTATTCATGTTTAGATTGTACTCCCAACTATCACCTGTATGCGCGAGATTTGTTTAGCGAGTCAAAATTATGTCCGAATTAAGCAGTGATTTGTCTTATGGTGGAGTCAAGCTGTAGAGTCAGTCCCACCAAAACTTCTGTGACTGGGGGGGGGGGGATAGGGACATGAGAAAGGAAGCCGAGAGTCTCAATAGGTTGGTGATTTATGCTGAGAAGGTCACCAGCCTCCAGCAGCGTTTTATTAGATAGGAGTTGATATGCTCCCATCTGCCGATTGCCGGCCTACCTCTAAAACACGAGCCAATAACTCTTTTTTTTATTTTATTTTTTTTATTTAAATTATAAGTTTCACTTTAGTTATGCGGTTATAAAATTTTTTATTGAATAAATCTGCACACATAAAAAGAGTTTATAGAAAAATAATGAAAATTTTAAAACTTTATATTTTGAATTTAGTTCTTTCCCTATATTCAAATAAACGACTGATAAAACAGGAACTCATATTTCAAAAAAAAGGTTGTACAGTCTTCCATTT
>CAKNXH010084098.1:0-10978 GCA_932178445.1 Andricus quercusramuli
TAATTTTTTTCACGATATTGAATTAAATAAAGATAAAAAAAAAAAAAATTCCGAAATTTTCAAAACTATATGTAAATATGTTTCAATTTTTTATGAAATTGCTATAGAACGTTACTAATGAATCAAGTTTTCAGTAATTAAAGTGAAAATTAAAAAAAAATGTAAAGTAAATATTGTTTGAATGCCCGAATGAAAATGATAGTTGAATGTCGCGTGTAATAGAAGATCATTCATGTTTAAAATACCTCTTTTCCGATTGTATAATTTTTGTACATTTTTTGCTGTTGTGAAGTAAGTATCTGAATTCTGCTTACAACGTTATATTTACATATTTTTTACTTTTGTATGGAATTAGTTTGAAAGGTTATTAATAATTCAAATTTTCAGAAAAATATCAAGTGAATATTATTCGAATGTTTTTATCAAAAGAACTGTTTATTGCTTTTTATTTTATGAAATGAAAAATTAATATATATATATATATATATATAATTAAAAAAAAAAGTTAAACAACCACCGCAGGGTACCACTAAGAGCAACTGCCATCTAAAAAGAAAATGTCAACAGTCCCCAGTAGAACCGCGGTAAAATACACCTATAGCCACGTCTCACATCCGTGAGATGGGTGGTCACAGGGAACGACGAAATCACAACGACAGGCCGGCGAAACCCTCGTGTGTCCTGAGAACACGAAGCGACCCAAGGATGACAGCTTTCTGCATCCATCTCGCAAGTGCCTTGGCATATTTTTGGCACGCGGGTATGGCTTTTAGGTTACGAACCAGTGATAATTTAGCACCTCCGAGAGCACCTATCACAAGGACAATTACTCGTACCGAATATTTTGGGTACAGTCGTTGCAGCTATCTTTTAAGGTCTTGATACCTCTCCTCTTTTTCCTTCTCATTTGCAGTGATGTTGTATTCGGACGGAGCCGAGAATTCGATCACGAATATCATTCGTTTCTCGAAGTCTTGGAGAACAATGTCAGGCCTCGAGTGCGCAACGGAGACTGCTGCCCGAAAATCGTAGTTCCAGAAAATCTGGCACTTCTCGTTTCGGACAATTGACTCTATATCCCTTGGAGCGTTCGGCAGGGCAGGGTCGCGACCAACACCGTAAGAGCGACAAAGGTGGTAATAAAGTACTCTTAGGGCCGCATTATGTCTATAGATATACGTTGTTCCTGCGTGGGTCGGACACCCCGATAGTATGTGTTCTAGGTACTCAGCGTGTGCATGACACGCTCTGCACCTATCACTGGGAACTTTTTGACATAAAATGCGGGCGCGGTATGCTAAGGTGGAGATTACACCGTCCTGGCATGCGAAAATGAAGCCCTCTGTACCTGAATTGAGCCCTGATGATTTGAGGAAAGCAAAAGTTTGCTCCTTCGACAAGGACTGTTTTTCTACATTTCTGTGAAAGTTTCCGTGCATTTGCTTGTCGAGTAGCTCTTGGTGAAATTTTCCAACCTCTGCTTTCTTTACTTCGGCTTTTAGACGTGAAGCATCTAGATGGAGTAATGCACTTTCCTCACTTCTGATGTTAAAATTCAGGCCAAGGGTCTCGGCAGCTTGCTCCGCGGCTTTGTAAAGGAACGCCCCTTCGCCAATCATCTCGTGGTTTCTGACCATCTTTAGGAGAGGATCTCTGCCATTCGCAACGATGTAAGCTGTACTCAAAACAATTCGGTTATGAAGACACTGGAGATTCAGAAGTCCGCGTCCGCCTTGCTGGCGTGAAATGTATAATCGCGGAACTGACGAATTGATATGCAAGCTTTTATGCATATGCATGATCTTACGCGTGGTGACATCAAGGGCCTTAAGCTCGTTCTTCGTCCATTGAACCACCCCAAACGAGTAGAGTAGAACCGGGACGGCAAGCATGTTAGTCGCAGATACCTTGTTCAACGCCGACAGATTGGAAGACCAAATCTGTCGAAGAAGATGCTTGTATCTGCTTCGGAGAGACTCCTTCACTGATGTTACGTCCTGAATGCGGCTTTGAGGCACGCCCAGGTATGTATAGGTCTCTCCAGTGTTAAGATGTCTAATAACACTTATATCCACAAGCTCAGGGTCCTTGGGAACGCCAGTAATCTTTCCTTTCTTCAAATGAATTTTGGCACACTTGTCCAAACCAAAGTCCATCCCAATCTCTCCTGTGTAGTTCTTGACGATATTTATAGCAGTTTGAAGTTTGCTTTTACCAGCGGCATAGATCTTCAGGTCATCCATATAAAATACATGAATTACCTTATGCTCGCGCTGATTAGTGTCGCCACAGAGGTATCCAGGAGAATTTCGCAGTGCAAGAGATAGAGGCAGAAGTGTGATGCAAAAAAGCAAAGGGCTCATACTATCCCCTTGAAAGACGCCCCTCTGGAAGGTGACCTTGTTCGTCGTTAGACGATGATCCCTAGATGAGATGGTAAATCTAGTTTTCCAAAGAGGCATCAGTCTCTCTATGCATCTCACTATGTGTGGATGTACCTTCAAGCTTTCCAACAGACAGATGATAAGTCTGTGAGAGGTTGAATCGAAAGCTTTCCGGTAGTCAATCCAGGCCATCGACAGGACGCGCTGATGGGCGGCAGCGTCTTTACAGACACACCTGTCAATCAGCAGGTTCTCGCGACAGCCTGCTACACCTTTTTTCGAGCCTCGTTGTTCGTACCTCTCGCCATACAGGCTCAATTCGTCGAACGATCCTGTTGTTTAGGACAGCTGTAAAGATCTTATACAGTGTGTTTAAACAAGTTATTGGCCTGTAATTCTCTGGTCTGGACAAGTTGCCTTTTTTCGGTAGGAGTATAGTGCGTCCTAACACCAGCCACTGCGGAATGGGCGTCTCCGACTTTAAATATGAGGTGAATATGCGGGCCAAATGTTGGTGTATAGAAGTAAACTTCTTCCACCAAAAATTCTTAATACAATCTGGTCCAGCACCGGAAAAGTTCTTCGTGCCTCTAAGTGCTTTTTTCCCCTCTTCGGCAGTGACTGTTGGGCACTCCTCCTCAGATTTTATGAGGCTGTCGCAAAAATCCTTGAAGCGGATGATATTGTCAGTATCTTCTTTCAACTCTAGTATTTTCGGGATGTTGTACACCTCTCTCCAAAAAGTCTCTACCTCCTTGGGCTTGGGTGGATTTTTTACAAAAACAGGGGGATCACTGAAGAGGCGTGATGGGTCAGCAAGAAACTGTTGATTCTCCCTGTTCCATCTCTCCCTCTTCTGTATCCTCCTCCTTGTGTCAGATAACAGCCTTATTTTGTCAACAATATGCTGCTTGATTGTCAGCAGCTTTGACTTGTTCAGTGTGTGATTCAAGGTCCTTAGTTCTTGAGCGAACTTTCGAACCCTTTCCGTGAACGGTCTACCAGATGTTATGTAGTCAATCATACATTGAACACGGGACGCATTCTGTCTTGCCCATCCAATTTTCTTGTTCAGTTGATGCAAGCGTCTTCTGGTCTTCTGATCCATCGTCGGTTTCAGCCTTCGATTTGAATCAGCCAAAGCTCTCGCAGCACCATAGACTGAGCAATTGATGGTCCAGAGGTCGGACTCTTGCGAGATATCTCCACGAATGGAGGCATCCATTTCAGCCAGATCTTGGGGCTTAAGAGGAACTTGCATGTTGATGTTCCTCCTTGTACTGAAATTGCGATCATCTTCCAGAAGGTGCCTGCTTTCTGCGGTTGGTCCTAATGTCGTTTCATCTTCGTCTGCAGCTTGTTCAAGCAGCGGTTGAGGAAGCGCTTCGCGTACATATCCATTTTTCCGGAGGTAGTCGGCTTTATTTCGCAAAGACTGATGCGAAACGTATTGAAGCTCTGGGTGTTTCTGGCACCACAGAGTATGCATACGCGCCATAAAGCCTCCGCGAACAGGGATAATACTGGAATCGTAGCAGTCATGCACGTCATTCTTAAGTTGATCCGTCCACTGAATTTGGGCGTTTCGCCGGTTCGTCGTCGTGTTTCCATCTAAATTATTTTCAGCACCCCGAACTCTAGGATGATCGGCATTGTTTGCCGATCTATTGTCGGGTGCTCTGCGCGTTCGATAGTTTTGAACCGCATCTACAACATTTTGGTGGTTTGTTGGTTTCATTGTTGTTCCCACGAGCAGCTAGGGAAAGGGTTTGTCAATCCTTGTAGAGCCCCGCGTGCAAGGATAAGGCTGATACTCTGAGACGTCGCCCGGTATCCCAGAGTCACCGTTAAAGACACCTCACCCAGGTGCCATGCAGCTTTCGGCACGGTTCTCACACTTTCGCTTAGGGGTTATTCCTTCGGGACCATACCTGGACAATTGTCCGCAACTGCTTATTAATTATTGTAACCATATTCAGCAGAAATCCTTCGTACGGGGACCCTCTATCCGCAACCCGAGGACGCGTTCGGTGGCTTTGTCATAAGCCCTTCGGTTCTATTCTAAGGGAATCGAAACCGAAACCGAACACATATATATATATATATATATTTTTGAAACCGAAACCGAACACATATATATATATATATATATATATATATATATATATATATACATATATTTTGAATTTTGCTGGAATTAGTTTTAAAAGTCATTATTAAATTAAGTGTATGGAAATGCAATTCCAAATGAAAAAGTACATTTTGAATGTTTCAATGAGGATAATTGTTTCATGCCTTTTATGTTGTGAACTAATTAATTATATATTAACTGATTCTATTTCGTAAATATATTAAATTTTCAGAAATAAAAGTTCAAATCCTCCATATGAAAAAAGATGACCTCCATCTTGTGTAACATTGTGGTATAGAAGGAATCGTTATGTAATCGAATATTGGATATGATTTTTATAATAAAATTTTATTTACATATATTTAAAATACCTCTATTCAAATTTCATAATTTTCCAAATGTTTACGAAGTCGTGAGATAATTATTTCAATTCAATCTTTAAAATTATACGTAAACATGTTGGACGTTTTTATGGAATTATGTAGTTAAAAAGATTATAAATAATTGAGATTTTCAGAAAAATATAAGATAAACATTATTTTTATGTTCCAATGCAAATAATATTGTTCATTGATTTTTATGTTATGAACTGATGAATGAACTATTATTAACTATTTACTGATTCATTTTTTTCAAAAAAGTGAATTATATAAAGATTAATTCAAGTTTCAAAATTATATGTGCATATATTTCAATTTTTACTAGTATTACTTTGAAAGGTAATCATCGAAATTTTCAGATAAATATTAAATACCAGTTATTCTAATATTTCAATTAAATAATTATTAAACGATTTCTATGTTGTTAACTCATTAATTAAATATTAACTGTATCTGTTAAAACTTACATTTTCTAGAATTAGTTGAAAGATGAATTAATTTTTTCATACTTTTTATGTTGTCAACTGATGAATTAAGAATTAGCTGATTAATTTTTTTCTCGATGTCAAATTACATAAAGATTGGAATTTAACATTCTTTAATTAAGTAACATAAATTGATTATTTATTTTGAGATTGTGTAATTTAATATTGGCTATGATGTGAATAATAAAAGTTTTTTCATATTAATGTGAATAATAATTAAATTATTATAAGTATTCCCTTTGCCTAAGAATTTCGACAATTTTTTTAAAATTAAAATACATCTTACCGTTATATATTCATTTGAACAACAATAATTATTAAATTAAGTCAAGTTTTCATAACAATATGAAGTAACAATCATTTCAATGTTTCAATGAAAATAATTGTTTGATACTTTCCATGTTCTAAACTGATTAATTCATTTTATTAGCTGATTAATTTTTTTCACAATATTGAATAACATAAATATTGAATTTTAATTAATTTTAATTCGATAACATGAATTGATTATTCACTTCCGAACGTATCTCTATTACCATGATGTAATTTTTTATAATATTTATGATGTCAATTGAGTATCTGAATTCAATTTTCCAAATTATATGTATACATGTTTTCATTTTTTCTGGAATTAGTTTAAAAGGTTATTGACGACTGAAATTTTCAGAAAAATATAAGATCAACATTATTTGAATGAGGCATGTATTTAATTACACTGGAAAAAATAGTTTATTGTAATTCAAGTGACTTCCGATGAAACTTGGATATAGAGTCTTGTATGGCTGGATTTTTTTTCCAGTTACTTTCCATTGATGATTGTTTACATTTATTCCATTATTGAATTAAAATCACTGGAAATGTATGAGCATGTCTCTTGAATTTCATGAGACCAGTCGGAGTTACGATTACGATTACGATACTACACTCAGAGAAAAGATTTAGTTGATTCAACAAAACAGTTCGTTTAACCTAATTTGTTTGTTGAAACTGAAAATTTTGGTCAGCACAAATAAACCTTTGGTTATTTTTGGAAAACACAACGAAGTCATTTGTTCAGTCCTAAGTAATTATTTATTTGAGCATGTTTTATTTGATTCAAGCAAATAAATGTGTTGAGCGGAATATATTAATTATTAGAAAATGATTTGGTTGAAGTAACAAAATAATTTGGTTCATTCACCAAACACTTTCATCAACTACACCAATCATATCGAAACTGATGAGGTCAGCCCACGCCGGTGACCAGTTTGCGTGTCGCAAAGTTTCTCATCGTACGTCGCCGTCGTGTCGCGAATTAGTGAAAAAATGAGTGACCTAGAACACAATTTTTTTAAAGTCAAGATCTAGATACATTTTGATTGAACGAAACAGCCGAAATATTCGGTTGAATTAAAAAAAAATTCATTACAATCATCCAAAAAATTGGGTTAAATCAACTTTGTTTAAGAATTCAACTCTTCTGTCGGAAATTAATTTTCTTCCTGAAAATTCTCATTTTTGGTAAAAAATTGAATTTTTGTACAGAAAATTCGTCTTTCAGCTTGAAGGTACAACAATTTAGATCAACTTTTTTTCTTTCGTGACTGAAAAATCTTTATTTTTGAAAATTCGTCTTTTTGGTTTTAAAATTTAATTTTTTAATGAAATTTCACCTTTTTGAATGAAATATATAATATTACACTTTTCTTTTAAGAATACATCTTTTCAGGTTCAAATTTTAATTATTTGGTTGAAAATTAATTATCTTGTTGAAAATTCAAGCATTTTGTTGAAAAGTCATCTTTTATGGTAGAAAAGTCTTTTTTTTTTTGGTTTGAAATAAAGAAATGAATGAATATGAAAACTTTGAATTTATATATGAAATATTGTTTTATTCCATTCTCAAAGATCCTGTGTTAAAAATATTACAAGATTGAAATGCTGGATTTTAAAAATTAATGGTCAGGAAAAATGAAAAATGCGTGAAGGAAAAATCGGGGAATTTGTAGAATGAGCTTTCCAGCCACCCTGCCTAACTCTGGTAGAAATAACAAGCAAAACAGCAAAACGCAATTCATCTTTATGTCTTTCTCATAATGTGTCTGACAAAGTAAAACATAACTTGAAATTTAACTACCAATGGACATTTTTACGTGTATAGGAATCAGCCGTTAAGCATGAAATCCCCCAAATCCCATACAATTTGACATAAACCTACTTTACCTGTTATTGTTAGTGCACACACTTTATTGCAATTTCCTTAATCACAAGTATAGAAGCCAATAAAACGATTTATGAATAAAGAGTAAAAACCTTATCCTAACTATATTAGGGGACTTCCGTTTCCCGCGTGAAAGTGTGTAGCAGCGGTGAAATTTGGTGCTGAGCTTTTCTGAAAATTGTGGTGAAATTTGAGGTGAGTGGATTGTGGATGTATGTAGAGGGGTTCGTTTGTGAGGGATTGTTTGAGAGATTGAAAGCTTAGCAAGGGGGTGAGGATATGTTGGAGGATCAGGACAGATTTGGGTGGAAGTTGAGGTTAGGTGGGGTTTGAGGTTTGTGACAGGGTGGGAGGATCAGGTAGGTCGTAGCAGGGCAGAGTAGAGAAGGAGAAAGGCAAGGTAGGTAGAGGCGACGATAGATGGAGACAGAGAACGATAGAAGGCGGGATCGTTTGAATTGGATTCATGGCTAGCGGAGCGAATACTGTCAAGGAAAGCAGGGATTCAGATCAGTAAGTTTTCAGCACACCGAAAGGGGAGAACAAAGAAAGGAGGGCAACGGGAAAGTATAGGAAAATAGTAGAAAAGGATGGATTGAGGGCGAAGAGCGTGGGGTCGATTGAGGTATTTATCAAAAGGAAGAGAGGGGATAGGGAAAGCAGTGAAGAAAAGGAAGATATAGGGTCAAGCTTGAAAAATCCAAAAATGTACAGAACGCCGCCGGAAAAGCATAGTTTGGTAGAGAAGGATGAGAAAAATAAGAGGACAGAAAGAGATAGAGCTGAGGCTAAAGATCCGATGGAGATGGAAAGATTAAAAGAAACGCGCGAAATGATAATAGAAGTGATGGGGATGTATGAAGAAAGGCAGGAGAAAAGGGTGGAGGAAATTAGGAAAGAAATTAGACAGGAAATGGCCGAACTTAGGAAAGAAATGAGGAAATGGGAAGAAGTCAGGGAAAAGCTAGAGAAAAGGATGCAGATGTTGGAGCAAAGGCTGGAAAAGAAGGAAGGGCCTGATAAAGAGGTAGATGAGTTGGAAGGTAGAATACAAAAAATTAAAAGTTCGAACCGTGAGTTTGGAGGTGGGGAGTGTGGGAATAAGGAGAAGGAAAGGCTAAGAAAAATAGAACAAAGGATAGGAAAGAAAGAGAGAGAAGAAATAAAAAGAGACATAGTTTTAAAGGGTCTAAGATTAGAGGGGAAGGAGCTGATGGAAGGAGTGGAAGAAGTACTAAAAAGGATTGATGCTAAGGTACAGATAGAGGAAGTGCGAAGTGTAGGAAGGGAAGAGCGAAGAGTTGAGAGAATGGTATTAGTAAAACTAAAGAAATGGGAACATAAGAGGGAAGTGATGACAAAGAAGAGGTGTTACATGGAAGCGCGGAGAGAATAGAGGATGATTTGACATGGGTAGAAAGGAACATGCAGCGTTAGTTGAGGAAAATAGCGGAAAAGGAAACAAAAACGGACAGGGAAGAGTTAGTAAAAAATGAGGTATCGGGAAACTAGGAGAGAAAGGAACGGGAGGTGAAGAAATAAGAAATAGTGAGAAACAAAAAGAGATGAGGAGAGGTTTATCAAAAGTGCACATATCCACCTCTGACCAAATAACATTTTTTTGCGGTTTTGGACTGAGGTTTCAGGTCTCCATAAGTAGTTAAAACCGCAGCTTTAAAAAGTGGACATTTCCCATTAAAACAGCATTGAAAAAACGTGGGTTTTCGTCAAAACTGAACATCTCCACACCCCAAGTCTCACACGTTTGTCAACATCAAAAGTGAACATCTCCTAACATTTTTAACATGGCCGTGTCCGCTGTTTTTTTCAAAACTTATCATCTCCAAACTTGTCGAAAATGCGCTTTATTTTTTATTTTATTTCCCGGGTTCCTCAACAGGTGGAAGCAAGCCCTTGAAGGATCGGGTACATTGTTTTGTTGTACATACACTAGATCGCGGTGCATTTTATTACGCCACTCAGTTCCGTGTTGCGGCAAGCGTTTTTGTGTGACACGCGTTACTTTGCTGCCATTTTCTTCGTCTGCCAGAAGCTTCCCTTTATTATTGTGTTTCATGCGTAGCGTAGATTGAGTTTTGTGCGTGGTTTGTACGTGGAAAATGGACATTTGGAATAAAAATGTTTTTTTTTTACTTGTGTTTGATTCTTATTCTGCCTCAAAAGATTTTCTGAGTTTTTTTGTTTTTATCAAAACTCGACATCTCCACGTGTCCGCGTCAAAACTCAACATCTCCAAAATACTTATCCTCATGACCAGGTCAGGTTTTATGATACACGGATGTAATTAGGGATCAAAAATAAGGGGTGGCGAAGGAATTTATTGATACAGTTGGTTTAATTTTAATAGCTGATGTGGTTCTGTATCGCGTTTTTTGGCTCTCCTGAAAAATTTTTGAAAGTGGAGATGTGCACTTTTGATAAACCTCTCCTCAGATGAGAAACGAAAGCAGGGAATATTGGAGGATATGCTACTGGAATATAGCAGGCTTAGAAAGAAAGGATTGGGATTTAATGAGAAATTTGACACGATGGGATGTAGTAGTAATGATGGAGACGTGGCTAGATGAAAAGGGATGGGAAAGAGCAAGGGGAAGATTACCAAGAGGTTACAAATGGCGGGTTATAAATGCAAAGAGGAAGAATAAAAAGGACAGAGCAGTGGGAGGAATGGTGATGTGAGTAAGGAACGAATGCATAACAGAGAATGATAAGAAAGAGTTGAAAGAACATAAAGAAGGATTAATAGTAGAAGAGATAAATATGGGAGGAGAGAGGTGGAAGATAGTGGGGGTTTATGTGAACGGTGATATGCAGGAGAAATCAGAGGAGATGAGAGAACTGATGGAATAAAATAAGCAAGAGAGTAGGCTAATAATAGGAGGTGGTTTCAATGCGAGAAAAGGAGATAGAAGAGGAAGGGAATGGGATGGAGAGCGAGGAAGAAAATCCAAAGACAAGATACTGAATGGGGAAGGAAAAAAGTTCTTGAAGAGCCTAGGGGAGATGGGATGGTTTATTCTAAACGACAGTATAGAGGGGGATGAGGAAGATGAATAAAAACGTTCAGGAGGAAAGAGGGGAACGGTAATTTATTATGCGGCAGTGGACGAAGAAGTAAGAGAGAAGGTTAAAAAACTAGATGTGGGGAACTATATAGATTCGGATCACTTCCCCATAATAGTGATGGTAGAGGGAGAAATGAGTAATAACAAAAAGGCTAAAAAGGAAACAAAAGTAAAAGAAGCAGGAAGAGGGGATTGGTCAATGGAAGGTAAAGAACAGTTCAAAGAAAAAGTCAGGAATATAAAAATGGGGGAAGGAAATGTAAACGAGGAAATGGAAATAATGGTAGGAGAAATAAAAGGAGCATTGGAGTG